>JAJOOO010001123.1:5000-48602 GCA_029582685.1 Solanum piurae | reverse complement strand
CTTTGAATCAGACATTGGATTGCAATTTTTGTGTTTTCCCCTAATCTGAAATCCTAACTGAAAATAGGGAGATTGAAAAACACAAAAACATACAAAAATCTAAAAAGCTTCAAACAAAAACATAGAACAATAGAATACAAAAATAAAATACTTCATGGCAATGTATTTACCTGTATCAAAGGATGAAAATCTTTTGAATGATTACTGAGATTTCTTAGAAAAATGGAGGAATTTCAATTTAACAAGGAAAGGTTTAAGTTAACTGAGGTGAGTGAATATGGGTAAAAATCGTGAGAGAAAGGAGAGAATGTAGGTAAAAATTTGAGAGAGAAAAGTGGGCAATGAAGTTATTTTTTTCTTCTTTTTCAATGATAATGAAGTTAAATTAAGTCAAAGGTGGGCCCAAGTTGAGAAATAAAAGGAAAGTAAATGAATTATATTAGGATACACTTTATTTACTAACATATTGACATTTTGACATTTTTAACAATTATTTTAAACTATAGATGTTTTTAATAATTATGTTAAGAATATTGACTACTTAGCTAATTTTTCCAAGAATAAATGGAGCCTCATACAAGTTTTGTATACTACATCATATTTGTGCCTCACTCATAGTAATTTTTTTCCCTTTAATACATACAAAATGTAATAGCACAAGAAGTTGAAATTTTAATATTTTCATAATTAAGATTAGATTATATTTAATCGTGTGCCACAATCATCAAGATGTTTGTCCAACTTCTTCTTTGATTGTAAACACATAATTTATAACTCATAAGAACAGATAAATTTTAAGTTTCCACGTATGAGTTAAATTACTCCGTAGACAAAAATTGTCTACTACATATATAAGTAATGAACACGCATATTCAGAGGCGGATCCAGAATTTGAAGGTTCTGGCTGCCAAGTTATTCAAAGGGAATAAATGGGTCGGTTTCTTTAATTATGGATTATGATTCTGATTATTTGTCTTTTTCTATTTTTATAGACAATCGATTGAATATACATATTTAGTAATATATTTTTTTAGAAATTATGAGATTTAAGATATCTAATTACTAGTACATTTTCTTTTTAGAAATAATTGTTCTTATTCTCTAAAACTTTGAGAAAGAAAAAAAATCATATTAAAAATCCAAACTTGTATAAACCAATTTATACAGCTACCTCAATGGAAAAAAAAATACAGAAAGAAGAATAAAATGAAAAAGAAAGAGGCCCACTTGTAGCAAAGCAAAAACGGATTTTTTGTTGCATATGTTGCCACTGGCACTACACCAAAAAGTATTTTTAGCGGCAATTATTTAACGGCAATAAAATAAATGTCACTAATTTGATCTCTGAAATGAGATATAGCGGCAAATGCACATTGGCCATAAAAAAAATACTCTTTTCAGTGGCAACTAAAGACAATTGCCACTAAAAGTCAATAAATAAAAGCAATTTGGTATTTTATTTATTCCCTCAAAGCAATGAAAGACGCTAGTCATTACAGCCGCCGTCCTCCTCCAGAATCACCGCTTACAGAGCCACCGTAGCCACCTTATTCACCACTACCAGAGCCACCTTATTCACCGCCACCAGGGCCACCATATTGACCACGGCCACCAAAACAACCGTATCCACCACCACTAGGGATGGCAATGAGGCGGTGTAGGGCGGGGACGGTGCGGGTTGAGCTTAACCCGCAAAATTTTTAATATGCCCCACATAGCAACTCTTTTCACTTTCAACCCGGCCCATCCCGCCCCGCATAGACCCGCTCCGCATGAACCCCGCCCCGCATAATTTTTTTAATATTTTCTTTTTCTAGTTATGTTTGATACTAAAAATAAAATTCATAAAAATAAATTCATTTTTTCATTAAGTTGTATTAATTTAATAGGATAGTGACTTAAAAATTTATTTTTTAGAGGTCAATTAGGAAACATATAAGAATTGTATTATTTTTTATTGAACAATTTTTATTTATTATCTTGAATATTTTAGTAGCTTTAATGAAATTATCTTAATAAATAATGTTCTATCACTCTTATAACATGTAAAAAGTTAAAATAAAGTTGAACCCACATAAAATCACATATACCCGCAACCCGCCCCGCCCCACATTAATTTTTAAAAAATCCACTTCAACCCGCCCCTCATCCGACCCGCCCCACACAACCTTAAACCCGCCTCGCCCCATATAGCCTTAAACCCACCGCGCCCCGCCCCATTGTCATCCCTAACCACCACTAGTAACCCAGACCTCCAAATCCATCTCCGCTGCCGATCAACACCTCTGTTATGCTGGTATTCTTCCTCCTTCACTGGTAACTACACGGATTTCTTCATATTTAGAAGTTTAATTTAGTTGTTGATATTTGTATTCGTGGTTTGCAAGATTCAGAGCAATTTTAGCGCGTGTAATCGTCTCATGAGAAAATTAAACTGTTAGAATTGAAGCTTAAACTATTTCACAATTTCAGTATGTATTTGATTTATCTTCTAATCGGCTTTATGAATTCAGGTCCTAGCTCAAATCGAAGTTGAGTCCTTGTTTTCTTCAAGCCCTAACTTGGAATACACTGTCAATTTCCAATCTAACACCGGTAGGAAATTTAACCTCTTCGTCTTTTCGATTCGAAATTCTACTATAATTTGCACTTTTAGCCTACTTCATTTGTGTGTTGTAAGCATCAGTAGCTTTTGAAGAGTATCTAACATTTTGTTGTTGATAGCATGTATGTTATAGTCCATGAGAAAGTTGGAAGATAATTCCTGTTCTTATTCATAAATCCAAAATTACTTATCAGTATGATTCCTTTTTCTAATGCCCAGAATATTTGCATCTTGTTTTGTAGCTTTAGTTCTTCTTTAGGTTAGGAACCAATAGTATAATCCTTACAACAATGATGAGTAGTATCTACTTGCCAGATCTCTCTTTTTAACCTCCTATCCAACATAAGTACATAACTTGTAAATGTGTGAATATACTAGATAAAATTGTGTTTGACAAATTGATATTAGTAATTATGATATTTTCCTTGCTTGCTGGTTTACCTGAATGTGAAGTAGGCACAATATTTTCGGTATATAAGAAACATGAGAGAGTCGTCTTCTGCCAAGTACTTTGATTTGGATGAGTTTAACTTGTTAGTTCTCCTAAAGAGTTCTGGTGGAACTGGTATGACAGGTACATCTACTGGAGCTTGGCTATTTGTGGTTGCTCTAATCCTGCAGCTTGGCATATGTTTCCTAGTTGGTAAGTTGACAAACTCAACTCAGTAAATATGGAATATAGGTTCTTATCACAATCTGCAATTGCATACGAGTAGTTTCAATGCCACTTTGTGTTTCTATTAGCCGAGCTTGTTACTTTACTCTTTGGCTCAGGTTGATTTGCTTTCTCAAAGGTTTTGCACTCGTATCTCGCGAAGGACAATTTGATCAAGTGAGAATAGATATTTGTAGTTTCAATGTACCCATCTTTATGCTGTCATGACCGAGTAGACTTCTTATCAAGTTTTTGTAAATGCTAAATCATAGATGGTGAATTGCAAGTTGCCAGAATATTGTTATTCATTTACTTGTTCTACCACTTCTACGTCCACTACAATCAGGTAATATTCTAAATAATAAACGACAAAACTCTGCTGAAAAGAAAAGGCAAACGTTCTCAAGAAAATGAACTTCTTTATTACCCCTCTTAGGAGCTTCCACCCTTTTTGCTCCCTTGGTAACTCGAACTCACAATCTTTGAGTTGGAAGTGAGGGATTCTTACCATCGGAGTAACTCCCTCTCGTCAAGAAAATAGATTAATTATGTGCTTTGTTTCGTCTTTTGGATTGAAACAGGTTAAGGAGGTGTCTTCATTTGAGATTTTGTTGGTATGTGTTGAGCCATTGGTACTTGCTGTGATGAACTTGGTTTGGTTCTGGAAGATTGTGAAAGGACTTAAGAAGACTTTAGCAAAGAGGAACTGAAGTTTGGACCAAATTAAATCTCCCCTATCACATATTCAAATGCCTTATTTTTTAAATCTCCTTACCTTACCATATATTCTTGCAGGTGCTCCACATTCCTACTAAGAATAACAAGGGTACTATTGAAATTATCACCCCTGTGGTGCTCATCAAGAAGGGTGATAAAGTTGGTTCCTTTTCAGCTATCCTGCTTGCCAAACTTGGAATTACGCCCTCTCTTACCCAACTTTAGCTGTTGCACCACACATGTTCACCAACGCCTACAAGAATGTGTTGGCCATTGCAATTGAAACCAACTACTCTTTCCCTCTGGCTGACGAAGTGAAGGAGTACCTCGCGGTATGTTTTCAACAACAATGGTTGAAAGTTATAATGATATTAAAAGTTGGTTTACCTTCTCTTAATTATTCTTGCTCCTGCGGATCCTAGCAAGTTTTCCGTCGTTGCTTCCGAGCTATTGCTAAGGAGAAGGAGAAGAAGGATGAGCCTGCTGAGGACTCAGATAGTTGAATATACTTCACATAAGATTTTTTTTACTCACCAACATAATGATTTTAGGTAAATGTGTTTTTATTGATTTTGGACTAGTTAAAAATTAAATGTATCCATGAGTTAATTATAGTCAATGTGTGTTTATATCTAAGATTGGTCAAGGTGATTCTAGTTTAAAGTTATTAGAAGGTTAATGAGTCATGACTAACACTAAGAATTTGTCTCGTATGTATCATCTCAATAGTTTATGGTTGTATTGCTAAATAGATGTGTCTTATTCAAACACTTTTTAATTTTTGTTTTTTGACACATGGTGCAGATCACAGAGATTCTGTTTCTAGTTTGGCTTTTATTTCTGATGGTTAGTTTCCTTCTTCTGGGAGCATTGATGAGCATATGAGAGCGGGACACAACTTCAGGTAGTCTGAAGGGAAAACTTGAAGGTCCTAGAGGGGAAATACAAGTGAAACATTTTCTTGTGCCTAAAAAATCAATTTTTGCATGACAATTTGAGATCCAGTGGGTGCTACCTGGCTGGTGCAAGAGTATTCTGCTATTTTAATGTGGAATGATGGCATCCCAGAGGGCGTGATGCACTGGTTTTTGAGAGGATATAGATTTGTACATGTTTAGAGATTTGACATATAGAATACTATTGAGATCAAAAGGAGATTAGCTTGGTGTAATTTGTTTCCTGTTATTTGTTGACATTAAGATAATGAATAAATAGTTGCTTTTTGTTTATTAATGAAGCACGTCATTTCTTAATATTAGTGTTTTTCAATTTGTGAGCAGTTTTATTGCTAATAAGGTGCGTCATTTGTGACGATATAAGATGTAAATTCTAGGTTGTTTTAGTGGCCATTGTTATTGCCGCTAAATAAATGCCACTAAAATTGAAACCTTTTAGCGGCAATAGTTGGTATCTTTACCGGCACTCTTTGTAATTGCCGCTAAAGCCTTTAGCAACATTGAATCCAATGACGATTAATTAAATGCTGGTAAAAGTTTTAGTGGCAATTTGTATTGCCGCTAAAGTGCATTTTAATTGCCGCTAAAAGCCTTTATTGTTGTAGTGCAAGTACCAGAAGTTTGAGCAATTTACAAAGCTCAGACAGCCTTATGTGCCGAAATGGGTCTGGAAATTCTATGACACCTATGCTAAGGCTTTGCCCAAGAAGAGAAAGAGCATTGTATGGAAGCCCGTGAATGATGTGGAAGTGCGGGGTAAGATGGTTCAGTTTCATGCGGGTGAAGTTAACACACTACTGAGCACCCATTCTACTCATGTTGATACCTACGAGATTTGGATGCATAGAAATCTTGATGCCTTAAAGGGGTAGTTAGCCACATTGATATCTGATGAGTCTTCTCCCTCTTGGATGACTAAAGGTGTGAAGATAGAGAGGAAGGATTAAAACATTGTAGCCCGGTACTGGTTTGGGTTTATTAGCAGCAACTTCATATCGTCCCAAAATGAATCAATACTCTGGCACCCAAAGGCAGTGCTAGTGGGCACTATCATAAAAAATGAGCAGATAAATGTTAGTAAAATCATTGTGGAAGAGATGTTGCTACGGGCTCGACAAGAGCAAATCTCCCTTCATTTCCCAATTCTCGTCACTCAGTTGTGTGAGAGAGTAAGAGTTCCCTTCGAGGGAAGACTGAAATGAGAATCACACTGGCCTCTTCCAGTGACATTCGAAGGATTGAGACTGAGTTTTTACTGGATAATGCGGCTCCGAGGAAGCCTCCACCACCAGACACGACACCCTTAGTTGATCCTACTACACTAGCAGCTGAGGCCAGCACACTTTCTCCTTCTGTGGAGAAGGTAGGTATATCATCCTCTTCTACTATGACTTTAGCTTCCACTACTCCTATTTCTACTAGTTCTGCTATTGTTGTTGCTGCTATGCGACCTACTCCCACTCCTATCACTCGTCCTCCTTGACCTAGGTAATGATTTATCAGATGGGCAACCTTGCCCAATCGGTGAATATTAGAGTCGCACGGGTTGTGATGGATATGCTTGGGATCATTAATAGGGCTATTGAGAAAGCCTTGGCTCCGTTGAGAGATAGGGTGAATAGGTGTGAAGGGTTGGTCGAGGGCCATGGTGTGAGGTTGGGCAACCTCACTGCACGACTGGAGGACCAAGAGAAGGCCAAGGGCAATTTTGGTGCACTAGACACAATGGGAGACGAGCTTGCTACTTGCGAGCTAAGGTGACCCAATTTCAGTCCACAAATATATCTATGCTATGTGATGATATTTTTCTACCGGATGCACCTACCTCCATGCTATAGATGCCTAGTAGTGAGCCTTTCCTAGTGTGCAGCCTCAGATAGCTGCAAGTATTGACATGTATGCTACTGTTGATATTGAGAGGGCTGATGATGATTTGGCCAAGGAGAGAAGAGACAGAGTTGAGGAGCAATGAGCATGGGATTTCGCAGACTCTGACTGAGATGCAGGAGATCGAGGAGGTCATTTTTTAGGCGGCCCTAGATAGATCCCTTCGAGAGACTTCAGTGGTTGGTCCTAGTGGAGTCTCTTTAAACTCCACCATCTTTTTGAGTGTTGAAACGGGCATCGATGCCCAGCTGAGTCTTCACTGCTAGCTCCGGTGATCCTATTGTGGGGCATTGATGCCCCAGATGATGCTTCCATTCTAGATACTCCAGATGAGAGTGCTCCAAAGGCATAACCTCTTAGGCAGACCCTTCTATCTGAGCTTTCCGTACTTTTTATTGTCATTGCATTGATGACATTACTTGCTTATTTTTGGTGGGGTGAGGGCCTTCGAGCCAATATTCCCCTTTTTATTGTATTTTGTTACTTTTAGTTTTGGACGATTGTATTTTGTTTATATTATAGTGTTTCTTTTAGTTGAGTGAATCTCTTTTATCCTTTTCATTCTCTCTTGATTTTACAACCCCTCATGAATTTTGAAAATCGTGAAATCTTTGAAATTTTTCATTGATAATGATTTGAGGATAAATTGTGTTCAATATCGATATCTTGAATAGTACTCATGATGAGCATGATGTAGAGTGTGGTGTTTTGAGAATGAAATCGACGTGGTTGCACTTTTGAGTGATCTTTTTGAGTGTTTTGTTGACTAGATGCATTTTGATGTGATCCTTGTAATGAACATCGCACGTACGCTTTTGATCTTTTCAGAATTGTGCTAGATGAGTGTATTTTGAAGTGTAGAGTATGGTGAGGTCTTACTTGAAAGCGTGTGTGTGGAGTCCTATAATTTACCTTGTTATCCAATTGTTTAAATCTTGGTGAATGTGAGGCCTGATCTTGGGCAACAATTCAAAGAGGGAACCCAAATGTCTATAATATTTCATGACTACCAATTCATGAGCCTAACCTATTTGTTGGAAAAACCAAAAGAAAGTCTCTTAATCCAAATTGTCCCTACCTTCTCACCTAAAATCCTTTTTGATGCATTATTATGCTTGAATAGCCGACTTATGCCAAAAGCCTAAGTTGGGGGTGTAGAAAGGAAGGATGAATGAAAGCCAAAGAAAGATGATTTGAGACTCAACTGTGAAGTTTGTTACAACAAGAAGGAACCCCTCCTTCTAAAAAAAATATTGTGATGAAATGCTTTGGAAAAATGAAAATGAAAAAGAGAAGTGAATGAAATAAAGAGGATTCCAAATAAATTGAGCGAAAAGTCAAAGTTTGAGTTGTCAAATGAAAAATAATGAAAAAAACTTGAGAAGAGGTGAACATGATTGCAACAATGCTTTGAAAACATAAATTCACCAAGCCAAATTGACCATACCTTAACCCTAAGCCCTATTACAAGCATAAAAGACCCTTGAGATCTTGCATGAACTAGGTTGTGTGATGATTGGAAAATATGTGCAAACCTATGGGACAAAGCTTACAAGTGTTTCTCTTTTGAGAGAGTGAGAGTTGAATTTATTCCTTATTTTTATGTTGATTTTCTTTGTGAGAGCATTTAATCGTTCTTGATGTGAGGGCACTTGAGTGCATTTATTGAAACATGTTCTTGCACTAGACAAGAAGCTAAAGTGATTTGAGCTTATGTTGAGACCGCCTAGTCAACATTTGAAGTATTTTTATCTTGATTGAATGTAGCATGTTGTTGAGAGTAGTCTTGTTATGACACTTGTATCTTAGCTCTCATTAAGTACTGTTGTAGACACCCTTATTAAGCTAATTGTGTTCTTGATTTACTTGAGGACAAGCAAAAGTTTATGTTGGGGGTGTTGATAAGTTGTAGATTTGCAGTCATTTGAGGTTTATTTAGCTCAATAATTAGTGTTCTCAATGCCTAATTTTGTCCTATTCCGATAAAATGTTGATGATTTGCAGCTATGAAGGCAAATGGACAAGGCAAGGATTGATGTTTGAAACAATGGCCAAAAATGCAAAAAAGTGCAAACTATACATTGTTGATCGCCAAATGAGAAAGGTGGATCGCCTAGTGAGAATGAACTCACCCAAAATGATAGTGTATAACACTTGCGTCTATCGAATCAGGTCGACAAACTCCATTAGAGAAGGTGATGCACTGAATGAGAAAGGTGACCTTGTTGATCATCACCAAAAAATATAATGTAAGAAGAAAGATTAAATGCTCTAAAGGCGAACCAAGGTGATGCCCAACAGTTCACCAAGTGTAAAAGGCCGACTCAAATGAGTTCACCGACTAAGGTTCAAACACCTGAAGCCTAGAGCATGAAAATTTGAGCTGAAGAGCGAGAGGCAATTCATCGAACGAGCTCGGCGAGACCGACTAATGTCACCGAATGAGATGCGCATTGTATTTTGGGCCAAATTTTGGAAAACTATAAATAGCCCAAAGGAGAGAGAAATTAGGGTCCTGAAAAATAGTTCTGAAACTAAGAAAAAGTGAGAAGTATTTTGAGTTTAGAGAGAACACTAGACCTTTGTGAAGAACACTTTCTAGCTTTTGGGGTTTTACAACTTTGCTCTTGAATTTGATAAATTGAAGTTGAATCCAAAGTGAGTTTACTTGTAGCTGCTTAATTTCATATTACCCATGGCTGCTTTCATTGAAGGTATATTTTCTTTGGGTTTTTGATGGGTGGCTAAAACCCAAGATATAGGGATGCAATTATGGGGTTTGGTGCTGATTTAATATAGTGGGTATTGTGTTATGTTCTATTAAGCTGCTATTCATATATGAATTTGGGCTAATTAGCATGGGGTAATTTATGGGTTAATGTTGCAAACTTATATCCTACTCCCGATCTCCAGTCAATGAGTGATTGGAATGGGTTATTAGTCCAATACTAGTAATTTAAGTTTAATGTATGTAACTTTCTTAAAAATAGAGGTTATGGTCAAATATATTTATCCGATTTCTATATCTAAAGAGAGAACACAGTAAGGTATTTAGTTTTACATTTAGATTAGACCGAAAGGAGATTTCATGTATAGATGCTTTGAGATAAAAAGATGATTAGTGTCATTGAAGATGACTTAGGCTATTCGTGAATGTTCATCACTATAGAGCAACACAATTACCCAAATCTGATATCGATTTCTGATCCCCGTACTCCTAGATTTCTTGTTAACTCTTACATTCTCCAAAATTTTAGTTTAAATTGTGACAATTGATAACCAAAGTTTTTTTATTTAATTGGTGGAATTATCCACCCACTTGTTCTTACTATTACAAATGAGCAATTTTACAATCCAAATTTCTTGATAGAAATTTTCTATGATATACCATTCCATGTGGGATTCAACCCAACTCTTCATGGGGTTTTTATTGACTACGACCATTGTCCCTTTTAATTGGTTTTAAGGAGGACATTTGATTGTTATCAAGTCCTCATGATCCGAGGGTCAAGACACTTTTACATGATTTTCTTTACTTCAGTTTTCAAGCATTGTATGTGGTGTATAAGTTACGTCCCAACCACTTTTTTTTTAATGTAATAGATGGATTTTTGAGACTATGTTAGACTATAGCTTTGTCAAACTCTTTTATGATGTAAGACTATTTCTTTTGAACTCTTTATTTCTATTATCTTGTATGATGTATGCTAAGTGGCTTATGTAGGGCCTCTCGAGTTCGATACACCATGTTATGCCTATGGTATACTTTCGGTCATGAAAAACTTGGTATTCAAAGCACAAGGTTTAGAAAGGTCTTAGTATGTCTCACACGCCATGTCAAGTAGAGTCTTGTTCATGAGTGTGAAACTTGCCACATATATGAATAAAATGTTATAAGATATTTAGGAAACTTCACTTCTTTCATCATTCTAAAGTCGTGCTATAGAGCGAACTCTATATGTCTCTCTTCTAATCCTTATCCAATGTTTTAAGAAGATTTCCCCTTAAAGGGCATACATTATAAGGAATTCGTGTGAGATGTAGAACAAGAAGCTCCTTAAGTTCTGGCTGACCCTTTGGCTGAACAAGTGGGTCATGCCGACTTCTAAGCTACTTTTCAAGTGTTGGCTCAGACTATGATGGCTTAATCCAATAGGGAGGTTGTGGTACCTATGAATCCAAATGTATATACAATGGCAACTAGAGTGAGGGATTTCACTAGAATGAATCCCCCGGAGTTTTACGGTTCTAAAGTTGAGGAAGATTTTCAACAAATAATTTATGAGGTGCATAAGGTATTGATGATCATGGGAGTGACACTGGTAAAATAGTTCGAATTGGCGACTTATCAACTTAAGGATGTTTCTTAAGTTTAGTTTGGGTAATGGAAGAAAGAAAGGGCAGTAGATGCGGGTCCTCTTGATTGGGAAACGTTTAAGGCTGCTTTCCTTGATAGGTTTATCCCCTTGAGATGAGGGAGGCCAAAGTACTTGAGTTCATTAACCTTCTTCAAGGAAATATAAGTGTGAAAGAGTATGATTTGAAATTCACACAATTGTCCAAATATGCTCCTTCTATGGTTGCCGACTCTAGGGAAAGGATGAGTAAGTTTGTTTCGGGTGTGTCTGAAATATTGGTTAAGGAATGTCGTACGACCATGATCATTAAGGAAATGGATATTTCTCGCCTAATGACACATGCTCAACAAATCTAACATGAGAAGCTTAAAAAAAGGTCTAGGAAGGAAAATAGGGCAAAGATCGGTGATGGTGACTTTTAACATTTGAGGTCCGATGGACATGGTCATTCTAGATTTTGATAAAGGTTCTCCGGTCAAGATTTATCTAATGCTCTGGTTCCAAAGTTTAAAGATAGGGTTTCTAACCCTAAGACTCTAGGAGGAAATGGTGGTGGATCTTCTTTGTCTACTTGTGCTAGGTGTGGAAGGAAGCATGATGATAAATGCTTAGCTGGTATAAAGGGATGCTTTGTTTGTGATAAGTGTGTCACAAGATAAGGGATTGTCTGTCACTTGCTACTAAAGGGAAAGATGGTTGTCAAGCTACGACTAGTAATTCAGGTTCAAGTGCTCCAAAGCAAAACCAATTTTATGTACTTCAAAGATGTCATGATCAAGAGGGCTCTCCCAATATGGTTATCGGTATGTTGAAAGGTTTTCATCTTGATATTTGCTTTTCTTGATCCCGGTGCTACTTTGTCTTTTGTGATGCCATATGTGGCTATGAGATTTGATATTTCTCCTAATGTGTTATTAGACCCTTTTCTATCTCTACTCATATTGGTGAGTCTATTGTGGCTAAGTGTAATACCTCAGGTTTGGAAAAAGGAAGAAAATAAAATTTTGGACTGCATACTATGTCTACGGGGCCCATCTACCGACCATAATGGCATCCATTGAAAAGGGAACATATTTTCTTAAATTCAAGTCCAGTACCTTTTCTACGGTTCACCAGGACGGTCCATCATCCTATGTGCGAGTCGTAGATAGGTTTCGTAGGTGAGTCCCATACTTAGTGAAATTTCAAGGGTTAAAGTTGGTTTCTATGGATCGTCGGAAGACTTACGAGTCGTATAAATGTTCCGTCAAATGATAGGTGATTTCATGGTCTAGTACATGGTCTACAGTTAACCAATACAGACCCTAGGTCGAAACTATAGGTCGAGTTCGAAAGTTTTTTTTAAAGGTCTTTTAAGTCTTTTTCCTAAATGATTAATGTCTAAACTACGTCGTTTTACCTTCTACTCTACACCCTATATAATGTTTTTAACCCCAAATCAGCATTTTGTATTCATTCTCCTAAAATCCCCCAAATTCACTCCCCAAATTCTCTCAAAATTAAGGAAGAAGAAAGGGAGCTAAGGTTTAATTTCAAGTATCCAATCCTACATTCTTTGTGGGCTTTTAACATCAAGGTATGTTAGTATTCACCTATGAAGTCCTTTCCTCCATAGGGTTCCTAAAATCTCTCTATTTTGTAAAGATAGATTCTCAATTCAAGTTAAAGTTTTATTCAATCTTGATGAGTTCTTTTTCAATTTTGATCAAATTGATTGTTTTCTATCTATTTATGCATGCATGGAGGTAATTACATGATTTGGAGTTATGTTCATATGAACCCATGAATTTTAGACTATGAACACTTGATTAAGCTTATGAACTATGAAAAGTGAATTTATGAAGATATGCATGTTCCTTCTACAAAATTGATATAAATGATTTAAGGTTGCTTTGAGAGTAAAGCATCGATGTTGTTGTTGTTGTGTTAGGTCATTCTCACATAAAGGATTCATAAGGTTGAAAGGGTTTCTCACCTAAGTTGAATCAAGATTTAGGAGCTATTCTAAATGAACTCTAGCTTTGATTGGTTACTTAATTGTGCCTTTCCAAGGATAATAAGATGAATATGATTAATGACTATTTTGTGGGACTGTGGGACTTGTTCTTACCACCGAGAGGATATTGAGATGGGAACTCTCCCGTTAGTAGAGACCGGGTTTCTAGTAGAATCTCCCTATCCCATAACTATGTACCACCATAGGTTTGTCTTGGATAGACATTAGCTAGTGGATCCACTATAGCTCAAATGTATGGTTCTTATCTTCGCAAGTAAGGACATCTCTTTTCGGCGTGGGATGAACACCGAATTTCATGGTATATCTCACATAGTCAATGTCGGTTATATGGTACACTTCCCACAATATTGTACTAATATTAATTTTGAAAGTATCTCATAAGTGTTTTAATGATGTTTAGCTTGCATTGACCATGATTATGACTTATGCATTGACCATGGTTAATTAATTGTGCCTTTCCACAGACAATAAGATGAATATGATTAATGACTATTCTGTGGGATTTATGCTTACCACCAAGAGGATATTGATATGGGAACTCTCTCATTAGTAGATGATGGGTTTCTAGTAGCAATCTCACTATCCCATAACTATGTGCCACCATAGGTTTGTCATCGATAGACATTAACTAGTAGATCCACTTTAGCTCAAATGTATGGTTCTTACCTTTGCAAGTAAGGACATATCTTTTCGGTGTGGGATAGACACCGGATTCTATGTTATATCTGACATGGTCTATGTCGGTTATATGGTACACTTACCACAATAATATGCTAAGGTTACTTTCGAAAGTATCTCACAAGTGTTTTAAAGATGTTTAGTTTGCATTGACCATGATTATGACTTATGTTTTCTAATATGTTATCTTACGATTTAGCTTGGTCATTGCATGTCATGTAAATTCCTTTTTAGCATGATTCATAACTCTTATGCATTGCTAGCATACATAGTACATTTCATGTACTAATGCATACTTGTGCCTACATTGTTTCACTAATGTAGGGTTCGACACTCCTACCTCTCATACTCGTGGGTAGTTGATCATTTTGAGATTTTGAAGATTGGTGAGTCCTCATGTTCCGAGGATCGAGATACTTTTATTGCTTTATGTCATTTCCATTTTCATACTTTGTATGTGATGAATGACTTACGTCCAAATCACTTTCCTTATGATGTATTAGATGGCTTTTTAGACTTATGTTAGACTTTCTCTTTGTCAAACTCTTTTGATGTATAAAGATAAATGATATCTTTATATCTATTATCTTGTATGATATATGTTAGGTAGCTTGTGTAGGGCCTCTGGGGTTCTATACGCCATGTTATGCCTAGGGTCTACTTTGGGTCCTGAAAAACTTGGTATTCAGAGCACAAGGTTAAGAAAGGTCCTAGAATGTCTCACAAGCCACGTTGATTATAGTGCTATTATGAGTATGAATTGCGCAACATTATTTATGAATAAGAGGTTGTAAGATGTACAAGAAACTCCACTTATTTCATTACTTTAAAGTCGTGCGATAGCATATAACTCTATATATCTCTCTCCTAATTTCTATCCGATGCTTTTCAAGATATGGCCCCACGAAAAGCATACGTTAGAAGAAATGCAGGTTAGAACATGGAAAAAGAAGCTCCATAAGAAGCTCCTCAAGCTCCTTGAGATATGGCCGACCCTTTGGCCAAACAAGTGACTAATGCAGAGTTTCAAGTTGATTTTAAAGTGTTGGCCCAAGCCATGAGGGCTCAATAAGGAGGGTGTGGTCCCCGTGAACCCAAATGTGGGTACGGTAGAAACTAGAGTGACATACTTTACTAGAATGAATCCCGTGGAGTTTTATGGTTCCAAGGTTAAGGAAGATCCTCAATATTTTATTGATGAGGTACAGAAGATGTTGATGATCATAAAAGTAACGACAGTGGAAAATGTGGAGTTTGCCGCTTATCAACTTAAGGGTGTTGCTCAAGTTTGGTTCAACTAATGAAAGGAAGAGAAGGCGGTTGATGCAGGTCCTCTTGATTGGGGAAAACTTAAGGGTACTTTCCTTGATAGGTTCTTTCCCCTTGAGATGAGGGAGGCAACGGTACTTGAATTCATTAACATTCATCAAGGAAATATGTGTGAAAGAGTGCTTTGAAATTCATAGAATTGTCCATATATGCTCTTTCTATGGTTGTCGATTATAGAACACTCAACTACACCTCATCCGATACTAAGTGTAGGTGGTAACAATCTAGTATAAACCCAACAAAGAGTTGGGGTCGATCCCACAACTACAAGAAAAACTGCCTATAAGGAAGGGAAATCTCTTCCCTAAATGTCCAGATCTGGTCGCAAATGGGCCTATTACGACGGGACAATGCTGGTCGCCACCCGTCCTAAAAGGCTTCTTCGCTAAAGATTGATTGGGACGGGTTGCTCTAGCTGGTCGCCAAATGTTATTAGAGATGACAACTTATACAGTCGCAATTGTACTTTTAGGGACCATAAATACCGTCCCAAATAGGAAATTTTCATATTTAAAAAGTAGATATTTGCGACCGTTAAACCTTTTTTGTGATGAGTAAGTACCTAGTCCTAAAATACTCTATTGTGACAAGAAACTAGCTCGTCCTGGAATAACCTTTAGAGACAAGAAACTAATCCGTCCTTCATTTACAGTTAAAAAGAGTAATTAACTAGTCCTACATTAACATTAGAAATGAAACAATATTCTTGTCTCTAATGTACCGCCAATGGTACAACAACTTCATATCATAAAATGAATTTCATCAGTGAGTATATAATGTCTACTAACAAAAAATTCCATACAAAAGGATGATAGATATAGTTTCAATATTTGCTCAATGAAATACTTAATCAACTAACATCCCAAGCTAGAGTATGTTAAGTTTTACATAACATTTTTAGCAAAATAATAATGAGCTTGTGCATCTTCTAAGCTTTAATCTTGATTTGTAACTTCAATCTACAAAAATCTGTAAGAATAATATTTTGCAAAGACGATAAGTAACTATTAGTATATAATAATATATATAAACTTACACTAGAAATAGTTAAAGCGCTTACCGCAAAAGTGTAGTATTCATCAATTCTCCAGAAACAACAACAAGCTACAATAACATAAGAAAATTATTAGAAAAACTTTTCGATGCATCAACCATAACATTTGATGGATTCGTCATATTGAACTCCAAGAGTGCAATCTCTTGGAACCCCGATATGCAGAAATAACAGAAAGTGCACTTGAAACTACAAATTCAAAGTTCCAACTTTCCAAAAACATGTCTACATATGTCACTTGGACTTGTTTTACTGATAACCTTTTCATCTTCTACAAAGGTGAGGTCTGTGCAACTTCTATTAGAATGTTTTATGGAGTTTTCATAAGCTTCACAATTATTGCTAACTTGCAAAAAAGCTCAACATATTTTAGTGAGGTCAATAATGGTATCGAGACTATCTCAAAATAGAGGTGTTACAAGTAAGAAATTCGATTTAGCTATCACAGTTGTGTTCAAACCAGCTGCTGGTACATTCCAAGTGGTTAAAGATGCATCGATAGCTAATTGAAGCATAAACTATTTGCTACAGATGATGGTAAAGTTGCTGAAAATTCGTCATTGCCAATTTTTTATGAGGCAATGATGGTTAAGTCTGTAGGAAGTCAAAAACGAACATACAATCAATAGGAACTAACTACATGAAATGGGCAAGGAAAATCTAAATTTTGAAAAGTTTAATAGTGGTTTTGTGAGTCCTCTGGTAACTTAAGGAAGAGGTGACGACTACAATGTAATTCAAAAAAATATTGGAGAAAAGCAAGGTAACTTGGAGGAGTTCACTTCAACTTAAAAATGAATTTAAATGAAAAATGCAGGTAGTAGGGCACTCAAAAAATATTCAGAGGACTTGGATTGAAAGAATTGAGAATACTCAAATACACACTATTAAGAAATTATAAAGAGCAATCTTTATGGAGGGTTGTGATCACATAACAGTCTACTTGAGTTAGACAGTAGCTTAAAATGTTCTAAAAAGTTGACTAAAACTTGATATCAGTTCTGGCGGTACTTTTATGCTTCGCTACTTAAGTTGGACCCAAGCTTACGAAAGCCTCGATAAATAAGCTTCATGTGTTACATGTTTTCTATGTTCAAAGCTATACAAATGGGATGGTGGCAAAATTAATTTTTATCACTTTTGGGATCACAAATAATTGGAGAAAACACCTTGATCATTTTATACAACATATATACAATATTGAGCAAGAGAAATGATTGTAGTGAGTAGATATGTAGGACACATGATGGATGAGTACATTGGTATCTGATGATCAGAAGAACCTATAAGGTTGAGATGTGTAAAAATTCCAACTGAAATACTCTACAAGTAGTAGACAACATAGCTAGCCAGCACTCATCAAGGGGGGTTCGTATTCATTTACTTATTAGCTATTTTTATGCAATAAAATAAAAAACAGAGGAAGTCTTGTTACGCACAGTTGTGCATAGAAGTGTGTGAAAAAAGAGCAATAAGAAGATGTGCAGCAACGACAAGAAGTCTATTTAACTTATGATTCTTCGGTTAAGTATATGATGTTTTTTAAATCGCAAGTGCAACAAACAACAACAACAACACTATGCCCGACAGTTATGCAGAGAAATGTGTGAAAATAGAGAAAGAAGAAATTGTGCAGCTGTGTACAGAAGTTTAGTTGACTAATGGTTCCTCTGTTAAGCAACTGATGCTTCTAAAATTACATGTGCAGGAAACAACAACACCATGCCCGATAGCTGTATAGAGAAAAGTGTTGAAAATAGAGCAAGAAGACGATGTGCAACAGTGACTATACAAGGTTGAAGTCGAGCAAATTCGAAAGTGACTATACACAAATCAACAAATCAACAAATTAACAAATCAATTAAACATGTCAAACAATATTCATAAACATTCTCTTTAGAAAAAGAAAACAAATTAAAGGCGCAAAACAAAACATCATGAAGTAAAAGAACAGTTACCAACGAAGGTACTTATAATGGGAACCAGGAAAGAAAGACAAGGAAGTAAAACTGAAACATCGTCATTGATTCTGTGTACTGCATTTTCTACTCCATATGACTTATTACGCCAGCTTATGTAGCTATTTACAATGGAGACGAGGAAAATAATTTTTTATAGTACCTGATGAAATATAATTTGTCGAATACACTTGCTAGCTACAAATATGATGAGGCATTGTCAACTTAGCTCGATATGTTGATTTTCTTTTGCTGCTTGCCTGTATTCTTAAACAATAAGCTTAAAATGACTATAAAAATGCAAATTCTCAAAGAAATTAGGGGCCAATAAATTGAAATATTATCCAAACTACATGTACTCATAAACCTAATTAAATTCTCCATCGTCACGATCTAATATGTTAATAATCATCAAAGCGTGAAATGACTACATTGTTACCGCGATAATCACCCATATGTTATCCATTTCTTTCTGCTTAATATGACTAACACGATTATACTTCTAATGAACGCATATTATAGTCGTTAATTATTTACTCCAAGTGTATCAAAAACAAATTGCTACGTATTTCAATCGTCTGATTATTTTAAAATGTTGCTTTTAGGAGTTGATGCCTGAATATCTGAGCTTTCTGAAAGACATTTTACAAGAACTTCCTCTTAACATATCCAGAACATGTTGTAGTAGAACTGGATCTTGAAGGTTATTTTCAAGAATTTTGTGAAGAATTGTGCTGGACTATTCCTTGAAATTGCAGAGAACAAAGAGGACTATAACAAGTTTTATGACACTTTCTCTAAGAACCTCAAGATATTGTCAGTATCAGAAACCTTTCCAACACTCAAAAAAAGTAAAGCAGAGGATTAAGAACTAGATTGTTGCTCATAGGAAGAGTTTGTTCAAATTGTAATGAAAAAATGTTAATGATTCAGATGACATATGAAAAGATCTGCGTTCTTATAACTAGTCATTGCTCTCTTCACTTAGGTAATATGTAACACTATATAGTGTTGTCAAAGGTGCACTTTCGAATCTACACTTCAATGAACAAAGTTCATGCTACAAACTTGCATATACTTCAAAAACAAGATTATCAACTAAGAATCCCAACTCAATAATATTTCTCTAGTTATATAGATATATAAAACCACCAGTTGATGAAGAAGTATATAAAGAGTAATTCAAACAAAAAAACACTAATGGAAATTAAGAAAAAAATTACAATAAACACTAAAGAAGAGACATACCTAAGAATCGATTATATGAAAATCAACTCACAGACGAAGGTAGAACTTGATGACCTACAACCCGTGCTTTGCCTATTTTTGGGAAAGAGCAAATGTAATCTAAGATAATTAGCAGAGTTTCCCAAGAGAAATGCGATTTGCTCAGCTGCTACAAAGATTTTTGATGAAATCGATTTAGGGCTTTTGTGTGCTAAAAAATATGAAGTGACTGAATTGTGCTGTATAGAAAAATAGAGGTTTTACAAAAAATAAAATTAATGCAATAAATTTTTAGCGCCCGATGAGTTTCTATTAAAATTAAAAATTCACTTTTTCCCGCTTTTCACCACTATATTTAGAATTTGGGACTAGTTTGTAATTTCTTTAGGGACTAGATTTTGTACCTTCACAATAACATATTGATTTAGGGACGGGAATATAATCTCTTCCCAATACATGTATGTTTTGAGACAAGATTATTAACTCGTCCCTAAATGCTGGTCTTAAATAACAGTTTTTCTTGTAGTGCGTGATACAAGTTAGAATTCAGTTACGAAGTTCTAAATGTGGTCCAATCAATTATAGGAATAGAAATTATCGAAAACATTTAGATAAATCAAAGGGGTGACAACAAATGTCAGATGGGGGGATTTGATTTGTCAATTTAACAACTATAACAATTAGGAAAAGAGGGGAATCAACAAGTAGAGAGGAATTCTTGGGGATGTGATTGATTATAGGTTAATTTCGCTATATGGGTAATTGTGAGTTACTAACAATTGCTGAATCTCAGTGGGTGGGTCATTGTGAGTTACTAACAACTGCTGAATCTTAGTGGGTAGTCTAGACTATAGATGCAATAGCTTTCTCTCAAACAACTATTACGATTCAAGCGAGTTCTCTCAAACCTCGACAAGCATAACACTATAAGCAGCCCAATACCTCAATTTATCTACTCTCTCGAGCTAGATTGGCAGTTACGAGTTTAGAATTCACTCTCTCGAGCTGAACCCACAACAACCCAATCACTACAATCATCAATCGAAAACTTTAGTTCTAAACCTCTTTATCAAGCAAGCCCAGAACACTAAGTTAGAATTGCATTTGCAACTACAATTCATAGATTAATACACAACTATCAATTAAACCCACTTCAAATCAACATTTAAATTAGTAAAAAACAATACCCATAAGCTAATTAAAGCAAATAATCACATGATCACACCCCAAAAATTGGGGTTTTAGCCACACATCATAAAAAGGAAGAAACAATTACCAGTTATGTTATCCATGAACTAGGTAATGGTTCCCAAATCTCTAGAATGCTTCAAATCAACTCAATTCAAAAACTTAATTGAAAACTCCTCAAAACCAACTAAAACAAAGTCTCAAAAGCTCTAAGTTCTACAAATGGAGAAATTACTCGGGAAAAATCACTGGATTCAGATTAGATCCTTTTTTTTGCTTTTTGAAATTCAATTTATACTTTCCCAAATTTTGGCCTTCAGGACCACTAGGCAAGGTTAGTTGAGCATCGCCGACCAATTCGGCGATGCGCCAATTGCTCCATTCCATCACCGGTTTGCCTTGGATTTTTAACCTCAGAGTTCTGTGACTTTAGGCTATCAGGATCAAGGTTGCCGATCCATTTTGCGGTCTGCCAACTGTCCATTTCCATCGCCAAGTAGGTTTTTCCCCAGGGCTGGCATTGTGGAACTTTTGGTGAGCTGAAGAGCCACTCGGTGGCTCACTGAGTGGTCTTGACGATCATCAGGATTGCCTTTCTTTAAATTCTTCAACTTTCTTTGCTCCTTTTTTCCCGGTAATGTCCTTGTCTTGCTTCTTAGCCTTCATTACTTCAAATCAACACTTTAACATCAGTTTAGAGCATAAATAAGGCATCGGGGATAATAAAATTATAAAAATAAAGCCCTAAATGAGTCAAAATCTCAGACTAATCACCTAGCCCAATTATCATGTCAAAAACTGAAAGTCCGACATAAATTGAAAACAATGAGAATTTGTTCTCAAAGCATGAGGATTCACCAAAGCTCAAAAATCACTCAAGTCAACCTCTAGCCACGAAACTAAGAAACCCTGGCTGTCAGACCCTATATTTAGGGAAATATAGGCAAGAGTTTTCATTAGTACAAAACAATGTACCAAGTATGATAGCCATGCATTAAACATTTAAATCATGCTAAAAAGGGACATTTTTCATAAGAATGCAATAATCAAGCTAAAACATGTATTTTGAAAGTTAGAAACCATAAGTCATAAAACTATGATCAATGCAAGTGAACATCATATTTGAACACATGTGAGATACTTCTTAAAGTAACCTTAGTTAATTATTATTGTGGGAATGAGACTTAACCGACATAAAGACCATGTGAGCTATAACATGATCCCCCAGTGTCTCCCACAAAAAAAGGGCTGTCCTACTTGCCGAGGTAGAACCATGAACTTCTAGCTTAGGTGGATCCACTAGCTAATGTCTATCTAGACAATCATCCTATGGGGGCACATAGGTAAGGAATAAGGAAATTGCTTCTAGAAACCCGGCCTCAACTCGGGAGAGCTTCCGTCTCAATATCCTCTCGGTGCTGAGAATAAATTCCCATGGAGTAGTTATTAAGTGTTGACTTATCTTATCTTTAAAAGACATGTGTAGTCTCCCTTTGTCTTATCATAGGATAGATCCTTATACCATGCGTGAGTACGCCTTTCACCGTCCATGATCTTTACATCATAGCTTATAAAGGAACATGGGTAATAACCTCTTGTCCTTACATCGTGAGACTTGGGTAATCACCTATTTTCATTCAATTAGAGAGAATGGGTAATCACCTCTTGCCTTATCATTAGATTAGCTTCTTAGCATTGGTTCATTTTACGTGAGAAAACCTTTCAATCCTAAGAACCCTTATTATGTGAGAATACCTTTCACAATCATGCATATATGTGTATATGAGAGAATTCCTTTCAACAATACAACAACAACATCATCATTGATACTTCACTCTCAAAACACCCTTAAAACATTTTCATAAACTTCATAAGAACATGCATAATTTCATAATTCACCTTTAAAGGTTCAAAACCCACTTTCAATCATAAACATCTAGAAATCATGGGTTAGACATGTGTTCATACAAATTCATCATAAAATCATATAATTCTATCAATTCATGCTTGATTTCATAAAAATCTTCTTTCATAATCAAACCCACATTATATCATCATAATTGGAAAATTTGGAATTTACATGGGTTCATGGGGGATCATCATAAAAACCATAGTATTTCATCAATTCATGCATAAGAGATCATGATTCAATCATTTAAATCAACATTGAAGAAAACCCTAACTCAATTGGGGAATTCTAACTTTGAAAATAGGAGAATTTGGGAACTCCATGGATGGAAGGAATCCATGGATGAAAACTATCATACCTTGATGCCAAAAGCTTGAAAGCAATGGAGGATTTGGAGGCTTGAGTTCCAAGTTGATGATTGGGTTTTCCTAAAAGTGTCACCTACGAAGGGGGTGATGAGATTTGGCAAGAAAGGAAAGCTCAGTCCTACATACGTAGGCCCTTACCGTATCTTGAAAAGGATTGGTAAAGTGGCTTATGAGCTAGAGTTTCGAGCTAATTTAGCATCAATACATCAAGTCTTTCACATCTCATTATTGAAGAAGTGTGTGGGTGATCCAGCATCCGTGGTGCCATTAGATAGTGTGGCTGTAAAAGATAGCTTTTCTTATAATGATGTACTAGTTGAGATTCTAGATTGTCAGGTTAAAAGGTTGAGAAACAAAGAAGTCGCTTCAGCCAAGATTTTGTGGAAGAGTCAGTCCGTAGAGGGAGCTACGTGGGAAGCAGAAGCAACCATGAAGTCCAAGTACCCTCACCTATTTCCTTCCGATTCCACTCCATCTTGAGGTAATAGTTCCTCTTCAGTTTTTCAGTCATTCATGCGTAGATTCAGTCTTAGTAGCATGTTTCTTCAGTTTGTACTTGCATTTTCAACATATTTGCATGTTTTGGAACTCAGTTCAATCAGAAATCAGTTTTCAGTGTTTAGTGGTAGGGTTTGTAGCTCTTTCCCTCCATTCCAGCTAGTTTAGTCTTCATTCGAGGACGAATGTTCCCAAGAGGGAGATAATGTAACTCTCCGTATCCTAGATAGACCAGAATGCAGATTTCCAGAAGTGCAGGTGCCACCTACGGATCCTAGGTTGGACCACAGTCCGTGTACCAGGTTTGTGGAATGTGGTCCACAAAAAAAAAACCCCAGAAAAACTCAACTGTTGGTGGGACCACGTCCCGTAGACCAGGTCCGTGGAACGTGGTCTGCAAAAAAAAACCCCAACCCACGGCCAGGACCTACAGACCATAGGTTCAACCACAGTCCGTGGACCAGGTCCGTGAAACGTGGTCCGCAGAACCCATCTTCTTAGCCGAACGACGACTGACCAGGACGAAACGTAGGGTGAACCAAGGTCCGTGGATCAGGTCCGTAGGTTGGTCCCGATAGGTTTTAAGTCAAGGTCATTTTGGTCTTTTCCCTATGCGTTACACCCCTAAACTACGTCGTTTGGATCCTAAATTATGAGGTTTTAGTTAGTTTAAGCCTAGAAACATAACTAGAACTTACCTTAGTCAAAATCATTAATCAAAATGTAGAAAGTTAGAACTTGAGAGGAGAAAAGCGGTCAAGAACCCTAGTTCAAGAACGCAATAAGATTCCATCAAATCCAACCCCAAAATCGAAAAATTTCTTTGTGGAATTCGTCATCAGGTATGTGAGATTTCACTAGTGGGTTCCTTTCGCCCATAGGGTCCCTAAAATTCAGTCAGATTCTTGATTTCCTATTATTAACTAAATTTAGGGTGGGTTTCTAGAACTTCAGCAGATTATCATGAATTAGTTATTTAAATGTTCCAAATCAGATTATCATGTTATTACTTAGTTTCTAGCATAAATTTCAGAACCCTAGCTATGTATTTCTTTAGTTCTTGAATTACACATGCTAGGACAAATATACATGCCTCAGTTTTTGAATGTCTCATTATCAGTATATTAATGTGCATTCCTAGTTTGCATGTCAGTTTTGAGCTATCCAGTATATTATACAATTCAGTCATAATGCGTTAATCATTTAATCTATTGGGAGTAGAATAATACCTAGTTGGACTAGGGTCACTCACCCATATAGTCCCAGAACTACGAGCCACATAGGTTGTAAGTCCCCTCTATGGGCATTATTTAGTGATTAAGCCAACGATGCCTCTATACTTGTGGCAGGGTATATTGGGTCCTCTCGATGGGGTGTATACATCGGACTCCACATTTAGCTCATGTGGTTTTATTATCGATTATTAGTAGCTCCCACAGTTCAGTCAGACTAAATCGCATTGACCATATTTTAGTACAGTCAATATTCAGTCTCATCATGTTATAAATTTGGTCATTGCACTCAGTTAGCTCAGTATTCAGTATCTATATCATATTCAAATTATTCTCTTGCTTTATTGCTTGTTTAGTTATATGTTTAGTTCAATTTTACTCTATCCTGCATGCTCAGTACCTTTCAAGTACTGACACATACTTTGGGCTATATCTTCTCGTGATGTAGGTTCACGTTCTCAGCATCCAGATCACACTTAGATCGGTTCCCGATCTCCAGTTCAGTAGCATCAGTGGTGAGTCCTCATTCTTCGAGGACAACATTCATGTTATATTTTCATTATTTCAGTCTTTTAGTTTCAGTTTTGCTAGACTTAGCTAGGGCATGTCCCAGCACTTCTAGTTAGTTAGAGGCTATTTTCAGACATAGTTAGATTCAACTTAGTATTTGAGTTTGATGTTTATTTTGTATTAAACTCTCAAATTTTATATATTCAATATTAGTATATGGGTATTCTCCATCATTTCAGATTTACTTATTATTAGCTTCCGCAACGACTTTATTTCTCAGTTTAGCTTTAGTATGGTCATGATTATGCCAGTAGGGTTAGCTTGGGATCACTTGTGATCCTAGGTCCCGTGTCCGCGTCTTGAGGGTAGCTCGGGGTGTGACAGTCGGTGAGGTCTCATTGGTGTGGTTTGTGGGACGATTAAGTGGGGACTGAAAGGTCTTTTCGGTTTTTCATTAGGATTAAGTGGTGTCGTTTTACCCTAATCTAAACCACCTATATAAGAATTTTATATCCCTTAATTAAGTCATTCAACTCATTGTCCAAAACAATTTCCAAAACTTCATCCTCTCCAAATATTCTCTCTGTAGAAATCTAAGGAAGAAGACGAAGGAAGTTGGAACTAGGGTTGAAGGAGCAAGGTTTCTTACATCATTCTATGGGAATTGTTGATCCAGGTATGGTAGTTTATAATCCATGGATAGCCTTCATCCATAGAGTCCCTTCAAATCCCAATTTCAAAACTAGAAATCCCCAAAATATAGGGTTTGATTCCAAACTCATGGATTCCTTTCAAAATCCTTTATAATGATTGGATTATGTCACATTATGTATAAATTTATGATTTCCTATTGTTTTATGTTGAATTCCCTAATAATCGATGACATCCCCATATTTCCCAATTATGATCTTGTAATGTGGGTCTTTGTTGATGAAAGGAGCATGTTATGGAATTATGCATGTAGTTATTGAGTTACTTGAATTATGATTATATCCATGTCTAATGTAGTAAATTCTAGATGTGCTGATTGAATATTATCTTTGATCCTTGAAGGGCAACGTATGAGAATTATGCATGTTTACGAGATTTATGTATAAGCTTTAAGAACACTTTAAGAGTGAAGTGTCTATGATCATAATGTAATTTTTGTGTTGTTGAAAGGAGATTCTCGTATACATACCTATGGATTAACATGATACTATGTGAAAGGTTTTCTCACATAATGAAGATTATAAGGTTGAAAGGCTATTCTCACCTACTTGAATCTATGATATGTATATGTAGACATGGATGGTGAAAGGCAATTGTCACGCATGATCTAAGAGCTATCCTATGAATTATGTTGGATTGATTGTCAAGACATTCTTCCATGATTATAAACTAAGTAATATGAACTCCGTGGGAATTAATGCTTAGCACCGAGTGTATATTGTATATGAGATTGAAGCTTTTACGCTAGTTGAGTCCGGCATCTAATGGGTTTATTTTTACCCTAGTTGAGTCTGGGTTCCCAAAGTATGTTTCATTATATGGAAACCTTTTACGCTAGTTGAGTCCGTGTTTCTAGGTCAATCTCCTTATCCCATAAACTATGTGCCCCCATAGGTTGTTAGCTAGTGGATCGACCTAAGCTAAAGTATGGTTCTACCTTAGGCAAGTAGGACAATCATTTTCAGTGTGGGTAATACCGGGGGATAATGTATGGCTCACATTGTCTCATGTTGGTTTAGGCTTATACCCATAACAACAATAAGAACAAGAATATGAATTAAGAACTATGGTTACTCAATAAGTTTTGTATATGAATTCTCAAAGGCTATTATGATAGTTTATGATTATGTTGATTATGTTTTATGGATTATGTTCTCTAAACTCTCAAATCATGTTTAAGTTCATAAATTGCATACTTTTCAATGAAATGTCCCTTTTTAGCATTTCTTAATGTTTTTATGCATGGCTATCATACTTAGTCTATTTTTGTACTAACACCTACATTTCCTACATTTTCTCCAAGTGTAGGGTTCGGTTCTCAAGGTGATCACCATTGTGACTAAAGCTTGGACTTGCTTATTCTCCTTGCTTGTTGGCGAGTTCTCATGGTTCAATGACGGCTATTTTTATGATGTAGTTTCATTTCTTGTATTTCCCTTTTGAAAAATGTTGTAAGGGCAATGTCCCTTTCTCATTTTGAATATTGTAATAGATGGCTATGTTGAGACTTAGAGTCTAGACTTCCACTTTACTTTATGAAAATTTTAGACTTGAAATACGTTTTCTATTGCTTATGTTATGATATGCTAAGTGGCTTTTATGGAGTCCTTCGGGGTTCTATACACCATGTTACATCTAGGGGGTACCCCTGGGTCATGACAAAATTGCTAATCAGAGCACGTGGTTTAGAATGATTCTAGAATTATGTCTCATAAACCACGTCTAATAGATTCTTGTTCATGAGTGTGAAGCGCGCCACATTTATGAATAAGAAGCTGTAAGATGTTTAGGAAATTCCACTTCTTTCATCACTCTTAAGTCGTGCAATAGAGTTTAACTCTATAAAGTCTTTCTCCTAATCCTTATCCGTTGGTCTACATGATATGACTACCCAAAGGGAATTCACAAGAAGGATTGAGGAAGATAACGTGAATCAAGGAGCTCCTCCTCTAGCTCCTCAAGATTCTCATGCTCCGATTGACCCTCTAGTTGAAAATGTTGCTCATGCGGAGTTTAGGGAAACTATTCAAGTTTTGGCTCAAGCCGTGATGGCTCAAGCCAATAGAAAGGTGATTGATCCCGTGAACACTAATGTGAATTTTGCGGCTACAAGAGTGAGGGACTTTGCTAGGATAAACCCTTTGGAATTTTATGGCTCCAAAGTGGAGGAGGATCCAAAGGGATTTATTGTTGAGGTTTATAAGGTACTTGCTATCATGGGGGTGACTTCGGTAAAAAAGGAAGAATTGGCCACTTACCAATTGAAGGATATTGCTCAAGTATGGTACGATCAATAGAAGGAAGGTAGGCCGGTAGGAGCGAGTCCCGTAGAGTGGGAAGTTCTTAAATTGGCTTTTCTTGATAGGTTCTTTCCCCTTGAGTTGAGGGAAGCTAAGATGCAAGAGTTCATCAACCTTCGTCAAGGGAGCATGAGTGTGAAGGAATATGCTCTTAAGTTCACCCAACTATCCAAGTTCTCTCCAATCATAGTGGCAGATTTGAGGGAAAGAATGAATAAGTTTGTGATGGGAGTGTCCGACACGATAGTGAAAGAATGCCGAACGACAATGCTTGTGCAAGATATGGATATTTCACGTCTCATGGTGTATGCCCAACAAATGAAGGTGGAAAAACTTAAAGAAAAGAATAGGGAGTGAAAAGAGCTAGGATCGGTGATGACAAATTCTCCAATTCTAGGTCCGATGCGCAAGGTACACCAAGGTTTAGACAAAGGTTTTCCAACCAAGGTTCATCTAGTGCCCCTCCAAGGGTCAACAAGGATAGCGTGTCCAACCCTAAACCTCAAGGAAGTAATGGTAGTGGTTCGTACGTGGCTAGATCTACTTGTTTAAAATGTTGAAGGAAACATGATGGTAAGTGCCTAGTTGGCACAAATTGTTGCTTTAATTGTGGAAAGAGTGGTCCCAAGATGAGAGATTGTCCAATGCTTAAAACTCAAGGAAGATAGGGCAATCAAGGTCCTCCTAGCGGTTCAAACTCCAATGCTCCCAAACAAAACCGCTTATATGCTCTCAAAAACCGAGGTGAATAAGATAACTCTCCGAACGTGGTCACCGGTATGTTAAATGTTTTCCATATAGATGTGTATGCTTTGTTAGACCCCGGTGCTACCTTGTCTTTTATGATGCCATATGTGGGATGAGATTTGATGTGCTCCCCAATGTGTTGTTAGAACCTTTTTCTGTCTCTACTCCTGTTGGTGATTCTATGGTGGCTAAGAGGGTTTATAGAAGATACTCCGTTTCCCTATCCCATAGAGTTACTCTTGTTGATTTGGTAGAGCTTAGATTTTGATGTCATACTTGGTATGGATTGGTTGCACTCCTGTTATGCGTCGATTGACTGTAGAACTCAGGTGGTCAAGTTTCAGTTCCCGAGTGAGCCCGTCCTTGAGTGGAAGGGGGAAAATTATATGCCTAAGGGTCTGTTTGTCTGATGTTTAAAGGCTAGAAAGATGATCTCCAAGGGTTGCATTTACCATCTTATTTGGGTGAGGGATGTAGATTCCGAGATCCCTACTCTTGAGTAGGTCCCTGTTGTAAATGAGTTTCCAGAAGTGTTCCCGGATGATCTACCTGGTATTCCTCTCGAGCGGGAAATAGACTTCAGTATTGACCTTCTTTTGGATACGCAACCGATCTCAATTCCTCCTTATAAAATGGCCCCGGTTGAGTTAAAAGAGTTGAAGGAATAGTTAAAGGACTTGTTGGATAAAGGCTTTATTCACCCAAGTATTTCACCATTGGGTGCTCCGGTGTTATTTGTTAGAAAGAAAGATAAGTCTCTTCGTATGTGCATCGATTATCGTCAATTGAACAAAGTGACCATTAAGAACAAGTATCATCTTCTAAGGGTATATGATTCGTTTGATCAATTGCAAAGGGTAAGTTACTTCTTGAAAATTGACCTTAGGTCGGGTTATCACCAATTAAGGGTGAGGGGTGAAGATATTCCAAAAATGGCTTTTAGGAATCGATATGGTCATTATGAGTTTTTGGTTATGTCGTTTGGATTGACTAATGCTCCGGCGACATTTATGAACTTGATGAATAGGGTGTTTAGACAATGCCTTGATATGTTTGTGATTGTGTTCATTGATGACATTTTGATTTATTCGAGGAGTGAGAATGATCATGTTGACCATTTGAGAATTGTATTGCAAGTTCTTAAAGAACATCAACTTTTTGCTAAGTTTAGCAAATGTAAATTTTGGTTAAGATCTGTGGCATTCCTTGGTCACATTGTATCAAGTAGGGGTATTGAGGTGGATCCTAAGAAGACAGATGCGGTCAAGCGTTGTCCAAGACCTCTAACTCCTTTCGACATTAGAATATTTTTGGGTTCGGTCGGTTATTATAGAAGATTTATTGAGGGTTTTTATTCCATTGCCTCTCCAATGATGACTTTGACTCAAAAAAAGCTAAGTTCATTTTGTGGGAAGCTTGTGAGAAAAGATTCCGAGAGTTGAAAGATAGACTTACTTCCGCTCCAATGTTGATATTACCAGAAGGTACGAATGGCTTTATGGTGTATTATGATTCCTCTAGAATTTGGTTAGGATGTGTGCTTAAAGTCCATGAGAGAATTATCCTACCCATGACCTTGAGTTAGCGGCCATTTTTTTCCTTAAAGATATGGAGGCATTATCTATATGGGGTTCATGTGGATGTGTTTACCGATCAAAAGAGCTTACAATATGTGTTTAGTCAAAAGGATTTGAATCTTCACCAAAGAAGGTGGCTCAAATTATTGAAGGATTATGACATGAGTGTTCTTTATCATCCCGATAAGGCCAATGTAGTAGCAGATTCTCTTAGTAGGTTGTCTATGAGAAGTATTTCTCATGTAGATGGCGATAAGAAAGAGTTGGTTCAAGATATTCATAGGTTGGTCTGGTTAGGTGTTCAATTAGTGGATTCCTACAAGGGTGGTGTCATGGTTCACAATGGGTCCGACCGTCTTTTGTGGAGGATGTGAAATCTAAGCAACGTCTTGATCCTATTTTGGTTGAATTGAAAGAGGTGGTACTTAAGAAATCCATTGAGGCTTTCTTCCAAGGGGAGATGGTGTACTTAGATACCAAGGCCGTTTATGTGTTCCTAATGTTGATGACTTGAGAAAGCTAATCTTGTTGGAAGCTCATAGTTCTCGGTATTCTATTCACCCGGGAGACACCAAGATGTACCGTGATTTGTGAGAAGTCTATCGATAGAATGGGATGCAGAAAGATATCGCGAATTTTGTGGCTAAGTGTCCTAATTGTCAACAAGTTCAGGTCGAGCATCAAAGACCAGGAGGCTTATCTCAAGATATAGGTATTCCCACTTGGAAGTTGGAGGAAATAAATATGGACTTTATTGTGGGTTTGCCCCGCACACGGAGACAACATGACTCTATTTGGGTTATGGTAGATCAGATGACAAAATCGGCTCAGTTTATTGCCGTCAAGGTTTCTTATTCGGCGGAGGAATACGCCAAATTGTACATAAGAGAAATGGTGAAGTTGCATGAAGTGCCTTTATCCATTATTTCCGATCGTGGCCCTCAATTCACTTCTCACTTTTGGAGGTGTTTTCAAAAGGGCCTAGGCACCAAGGTTAAGCTTTGTTTGAATTTTCATCCCCAAATCGATGGGAAATAGGAGCGCACCATCCAAATATTGGAAGATATTTTAAGGGCTTGTGTGATTGACTTGAAGGGTAATTGGGATGATCATTTGCCATTGGTAGAGTTTGTCTACAATACTAGCTATTACTCAAGTATTGGTATGACTCCATTTGAAGCCTTGTATGGTAGGAGGTGTAGATCTCTCATAGGTTGGTTCGAGGTGGGGGAAATGACTTTGATAGGTCCCAAATTGGTTTTAGAGGCTATTGAGAAAATTGGACTCATTAGAGATAGATTGAGAACGGCTCAAAGCCAGCAAAAATCTTATGCTGATGTGAGGAGGAGGGATCTAGAATTTTAGGTTAACGATTGGGTATATATGAAAATCTCACCCATGAAGGGTGTGATGAGATTTGGCAAAAAAGGGAAGCTTAGTCCTGGTATGTGGACCCATACCAAATTTTGAGGCGTATTGATAAGGTTTCCTATGAGTTAGATTTGCCAAGTGAATTAGCTTCGATTCATCCGGTGTTTCATGTTTCCATGCTCAAGAAGTGTGTTGGAGATCCGGCATCCATTATCCCATTAGAATGGTTGGGGGTTGATGAAAGACTTTTGTATGAGGAAGTTCTGGTAGAGATTCTAGACCGGCAAGTTAAGAGGTTGAGAAACAAGGAAATAGCTTCCGTGAAGGTTTTATTGAGGAATCATCTAGCTGAGGGTGCTACTTGGGAGGCCGAGGCCGATATGAAGTCCTGATATCCTCATATTTTTCCTTCTACTCCTACCCTAGCTTGAGGTAAGTAGTTCCTCTTGAGTTTTCCCTGGTTTTGGAAGTCGTGTGTGTTATTTGGGTTTTTCCATGATTTTCCTATGATATGCATGTTCTTGAAAAACTTATGTTTTAGTAAGAAAATAATCTTTTATAATTGATTTTCCTCATGATGTTGTGTATTGAGTAAAAGTTGCCTACATGCTTCATGAGATGAATTGTTGAAGTATGCTTTTTGTGAGTAAATTGTATAAAGGCTCCATGATTTTTTGTTGAGCATGCTTTTAGTTTTGAGAGGGTAATTCCTTCTATGAATATGAGATATGTTGCGATTTCATGCATAATGGGTTGAATAGATGTAGTTCCTACTCCCTTGTGGTTCTTTGAATATGTTTGAGTTGGAGTTGATGTTACCTCCTTTGAATTGTGCATTATTTTGATTTTGCATGCATGATGGACTTCTAGTCTTGAGTCTTTACTTCTGTAAGGTGTCTAGATCATCATTCAAGGACGAATGTTCCCAAGGGGGAGATATTGTAACACCCCGAAAATTTGTAAGCTAAACTAGAGCTTAACGTGAGGGTTAGAGTCTTGGATGTAACTCCTCGTACCCGAAAGAGGAAAATGTAAAGATGTTATAAAACCCCCAGGTGTCACCCAAGAGGAAACCCACGGGTCATGGTTGGACCCATGCCACGTGGGTGAGCCCATAGGTGGGCACCTTGGACACTGTCCGAAGCAGTGACCCACCACTACTAAAAAAATTCCAAAAAGAGAATGAAAAAAGCGACGGAAAAGCGACGCAGTCAATCTCGTTGCTTTTTGGCTCGACGCTTTTCAAAAGCGACGGACAGCGTCGCTTTTGTTTTTAATTTTTTATTTATTTATTTTGACAAATGCGACGCCGTCCATTACTTTTTTTTTTTTTTTTAAATTTTCAAAAAGAGACGAAGTCCGTCGCTTTTCTTAATTTTTAATTTTTTAAAAATCTTGAATAGCGACTGACTAAAAGACCCCGTCCATCGCTTTTCTGTATTTTTCAAAAAATAAAATCCAAAAAAGCGACGTACAAAAGCACCCTGTCCGTTGTATTTTCTGTAATTTTTCTAATTCAATTCAACCAAATCAATCCCAAAACATTATAAAGAATCTACACAAAATATAAAACAACAAACTTAAATTAACATTCAAAAATATCTAAATCACAATTTAAAGACTTATAAAGACTTTCAAAATTCGTTTCAAGATTTCAAGTAATTCAAACTTCAAATTAAGTTCAAAGTCATAATTAAGTTCAAATTATGTTCAAGCTTAATTAAATAGTTCATAAAGACTATATTTTATCAACATTTCTAAAGTTCAACCTAATAATTAGTTCATAAATTCTGTAAATCAAGATTCCTAAAGTTCACAATCAAAAGTTTAAAATCCTACAATAATTCAAGATTCCTAAAGTTCACAACTTAAAGTTCTAAAATCCCACAATAATTCAAGATTTCTAAAGTTCACAACCTAAAGTTCTAAAATCCTACAATAATTCAAGATTTTTAAAGTTCACAACTTAAAGTTTAAAATCCTATAATAATTCAAGATTTCTAAAGTTCACAACCTAAAGTTTAAAATTCTACAATAATTCAAGATTTCTAAAGTTTACAACTTAAAGTTCTAAAATCCCACAATAATTCAAGATTTCTAAAGTTCACAACCTAAAGTTCTAAAATCCTAAAATAATTCAAGATTTCTAAAGTTCTAAAATCCTAGAAAAATTCAAGTTCTCTATAGTTCACAACTTAAAGTTCTAAAATCCTACAAAAAATCAAATTTTCTAAAATTCATAACTTAAAGTTCTAATATTCTTCAATAATTCAAGATTTCTAATGTTTCACACCCTAAAGTTCTAAAATCTTACAAAAATTCAAGTTCTCTAAAGTTCACAACTTAAAGTTCTAAAATCCTACAATAATTCAAGATTTCTAACGCTCACAATCTTATAAAGTTCTAAAATCCTACAAAAATTCAAGTTCTCTAAAGTTCACAACTTAAAGTTCTAAAATCACACAATAATTCAAGATTTCTAAAGTTCACAACCTAAAGTTCTAAAATCCTATAATAATTCAAGATTTCCAAAGTTCATAACCTAATTAAAGTTCTAAAATCCTACAAAAAATCAAGTTCAATCTAATTTCTAGAATTTCTAAGTTCAAGAATATAATTCAAGTAACCCAATTTTCAACAACAATATAATATATAAGCACAAATACAATGACAAATTAAAAAATTCAACTAATCTCTAACTTCTAATACTTAATTTACAATCATATTTAAAAATATTAAATTTAAAATAAAACTAATCCTAAAATCTAAAATCTTCAATTCTCTCCCTAACTAACAATAATCAAATGTACAAATTAACAATTTAATAACACAATTCTTCAAACTAAAAAAATATACAAACTAAGAAATCAAATATAATTACTAGAATTGAAAAAAAAAACTAAAATTAAACCCTAAATTTAAGTTCTCAAAAGTTCACAACTTAAAGTTCTAAAATCCTACAATAATTCAAGATTTCTAAATTTCACAACCTAAGTTCTAAAATCCTACAATCAATCAAGATTTCTAATGTTCACAACCTAAAGTTCTAAAATCCTACAAAAATTCAAGTTCATGTCTAATTTCTAAAATTAATTCTATATAAACTTCAAATTCAATAATTTCTAAGTTCAAGAATTCAAGTAACCTAATTTCAACTTTAATATAATATCCAATATTTTTCTAACTTTAAAGTAATCTAATTTTCATGTACAATCTAATATTTTTCTAACTTCAACTTTCAAACTTACTAAATTCAAGAACTTCTAAGTTGAAAATTCAACTAATCTAATTTCGACTTTCATATACTAATATTTTTCTAACTTCAAAGTAATCTAACTTTCATATACAATTCAATGTTTTTCTAACTTCAACCGTCAAACATACAAAATTCAAGAATTTCAAAGTTGGAAAATGCAACTAATCTAACTTCTAACTTTATAACTTCTAACTTCTAATTATTTGTTAGTTCTAACTTCTAATACTCAATTCACAATCATATTTAAAAAAAAAACCAATTTAGAAGAAAACCCTAAAATAAAAAATCCCCAATTCTCTCCTAACTAACAATAATCAAATATACAAGTTAGCAATTGACTAATATAATTCATCAAACTAAAACAATATACTAATTTATAACAAATCAAATATTACTAGAATTGAAAAAAAACTAAAATTAAATCCTAACCTTAACAAGCTAAGGAAAAGAGGCAGTGAGGACGACGAGTGGCGGCGGCGATGGGGCAAGGCGGCGACGGGACTAATGCTCAAGGAGAGAAGGGCGAAGGCGGCGTGGGGTGGCGGCGCAACAAATTGGTTTTAGAGAGAAGGGAGAGAGGAGAGAAGAGAGAAGAGAAAAGAGAGAGAAAGAGAGATGGGAAAATGGGGGGAAAACCCATTTTTGGTTCAACATAATTTTAAAAAAGTGACGGACATCATCTCTTTGTCCGCCGCTTTTTTAAAAATATTTGACCAAAATTTTGACTAAAAAGCGACGGACTAAGAGATGCCGTCCGTCGCTTTTTAAAAAAACTAATTAATAAAATAAAGTAAATTAAAAACAACGGACAACGTGGTTATTGTTTAATTTATAAATAATTATTTTTAATAAAAAGCGATGGACAGCGTCTCTATATATATTTAATAAATAATTATTAATTATATATATATTTGGCGCAAAAATCCACAAAAAAAGTGACGGACTAAGAGATGCCGTCTGTTGCTTTTTGTAAAATAATTTTAAAAATAATTATTTTTATAAAATAAGCGATGGACTGTGTGGCAATTGGAGTCGCTTTTTTGGAGCAACGCTGTCCATCATTTTTTAGCAGTTTTTAGTAGTGCACGAGACCAGGACCCATGCCTCGTGGCTGGGTCCACAGTCCGTGGGTGGGGAGTCGTGTTTCAAGACCTGAAGAACCAAGTCCCAGATCACCATCCATGGTTCACCAGGACGGACCGTTGGTCCAACCACGGTCTGTTGGTGAGGTCTCGTGGGTAGGATCTATGGGACAGTTAAGTGAGGACTTAAGGGTCTTTCCGATTTTTAATTAGTATTAAGTGGTTTCATTTTACCTTAATATAAACCACGTATCTAAGGATTTCAGACCCCTAAATTAAGTTATTCAACTTACTATTCCAAAACAATTTCCAAAACTTCATCCTCTCCAAATATTCTCTCTCTAGAACTGAAGGAAGAAGAAGAAGGAAGTTGGAACTAGGGTTGAAGGATCAAGGTTTCTCACATAATTCTTTGGGCATTGTTGCTCAAGGTATGGTAGTCCTTCATCCATAGATAACCTTCATCCATGGAGTCCCTTCAAATCCCAATTTCAAAAGAAATCCCCAAAAGATAGCGTTTGATTCCAAACTCATGGATTCCTTTCATAATCATTTATAATTATTGAATTATGTCACATTATATATAATGGTATGATTTCCTATGGTTTTATGTTGAATTCCCCAAGAATCCATGACATCCCCATATTTCTCAATTATGATCTTGTAATGTGGGTCTTGGTTGATGAAAGGAGAATGTTATGGAATTATGCATGTAGTGATTGAGTTACTTGAATTATGATTTTATCCATGTCTAATGTAGTGAATTATATATGTGTTGATTGAATATGATATTTGATCCTTGAAGGGCAAGGTATGAGAATTATGCATGTTTATGAGATTTATGTATATGCTTTAAGAACACTTTGATAGTGAATTGTCTATGATTATGATGTAATTGTTGTGTTGTTGAAAGGAGATTCACATATACATACGTATGCATGAATATGATATGATGTGAAAGGTTTTCTCATATAATGAAGATTCTAAAATTAAAAGGCTATTATCATTTACTTGAATCTAAGATATGTATATGTAGGCATGGACGGTTAAAGGCTATTCTCACGCATGATATAAGCGTTGTCCTATGAATTATGTTGGATTGAGTGTCAAGACATTCTTCCATGATTATGAACTAAGTCAAGACTTAATATGAACTTCATACGAATTAATGCTTAGCACCGAGTGGATATTTTATATGAGACGGAAGATTTTACGCTAGTTTAGTCCGGCTTCCAATGGGTTCCTTTTACGCTAGTTGAGTCTGGGTTCCCAAAGTATGTCTCATGAGATGGAAACTTTTTATGCTAGTTGTGTCCGGATTTCTAGTAGCAATATCCTTATCCCATAAAATGTGTGCTCCCATAGGTTGTTAGCTAGTGGATCCACCTAAGCTAAAGTATGGTTCTACCTTAAGCAAGTAGGACAACCCTTTTAGGTGTGGGTAACACCGGGGGATCTTGTATAACTCACATGGTCTCATGTCAGTTAAGGCTTATTCCCACAACAACAATAAGAACAAAAATATGAATTATGAACTATGGTTACTCAATAAGCTTTGTATATTAATTCTCAAAGGATCTTATGATGCTTTATGATTATGTTGATTGTGTTGTCTTATGTTCTCTAAACTCTCAAATCATGTTTAAGTTGATAAATTGCATACTTTTCAATGAAATGTCCCTTTTTAGTGTGTTTTCAATGTTTTTATCCAAGGCTATCATACTTAGGGGTCGTTTGGTAGAGTGTATTATGAAAAATAATGCATGCATTAGCCTTGTGTATTACTAGTACCTTGGTTGGTACTCTTTTTCAACCTATGTATAACTAATTTTTGCATTAGTTATACACTCTATTGTGTATTAAGGTGTGTATTGCTAATACCATGGATTTCTAGGTATTAGCAATGCAATGGTTTTAATGCATGCATTAGCATGATTAAAAACCCAATTGCCCCTCAAAACATTTTACATCTTTTCTACCATAATAGTGGAGGGTGTTTTGTAAATTAATATTTTATGCAATGCATGCCATTTTTTATGCATCAAACCAAAAAATGCATAAAAATAATCTATGTATAACTAATGCAAGCATAACTAATGCAAGCATAACTAATACATGCATTGCTAATGCAAGCATTACTAAGCAGTCTATTTAGCATTATTCTTATACACTCTACCAAACGACCCCTTAGTGCATTTTTGTACTAACACCTACTTTTCTTACATTTTCCCCAAGTGTAGGGTCCGGTTCTCAAGGTGATCACCATAGTGCTTAAAGCTTGGACTTGCTTATTCTCCTAGCTTGTTGGTGAATCCTCATGGTTCGAGGACTACTATTTTCATGATGTAGTTTCATTTCTTGTATTTGACTTTTGAACAATGTTGGATGGGCTATGTCCCTTTCTTATTTCAAATATTGTAATAGATGGCTATGTTGAGACTTAGAGTCTAAACTTATGCTTTTCTTTTATGAAAATTTTAGACTTGAAATGCGTTTTTACTCTTATTTTTCTATTGCTTATGTTATGATATGCTAAGTGCCTTGTATGGAGTCTGTCGGGGTTTTATATGCCATGTTACATCTAGAGGGTACCCCTGGGTCGTGACATATTGGACCAAGTGTCACGTTCCGACACTTGTATATTGGATCGGGTGTCACGTTCCAACATACTAACAGTTTGGGTGTGGGTTCCATGAGAGGACCACTTGTGATTATTATATTCACATCTTCATGTCATTGATATTGGGAATTTGTATGTTGCTCCTGAAATGATAATTGAACTATGCATTCTGTATATGTGTGTTTATGGTGTTGTAATTACTTGCTTGTATTTTGCTTACTAGAGTAGTCACGTGATCCTACCAGTACAATGTGATTTGTGTACTGATACTACACTTGCTCGTTCTTTGTTGAGTACAGGGCATCTTGAGGTGGCTACTGATAGACCTCAGCTAGGAGATCACTAACCTAGACCAGATTTGAGGATGAGCCAGTTCTTTTAGGCTGCCATGGATCTTTCATTTTGTTTAGTCCATTCTCTTCAGACTCAGACTAGTGTTTAGACATTTTCTTATGTTTAGTTTTAGGGTTGCAACACCTTTTCTTAGACTTGTTGATTAGCAGAGTTTTGGTACACTAACTTTCAGGTTCTAGGGCTTGAACTTCTGCAATAGTTATGTTTAGTTGTTTTATTAAACCTTTGGATTTTATGGGAACTCCATTTTTATTTGTTATTTAAACCTGCTTCCGTATCTTTAAATATTTTAGTTCAATTAAGTTGCTTAGTCGGGTTGTAGTAGTGGTTCTCCCATCGAAGGATTAGTGTGGGTGTCAATCATGACAGTCTGGGTCATAAAAAAGTTTGTATTAGAGCCCTAGGTTCGTTGAACTCGTTGTACCAAAATGAGTCTAGTAGAGTCTTACGGAGCGGTATGGAGACGTCTGTACTTTTCTTCGAGGGGCTACATGACTTTATGAAATCTCTTTGTTTCTTCTCCTTTCGTGCTATGACTTGACTCCAATTGGTATCTGGTGATCCAAATTGGTATGTAATCTCCTTCCCTCTTCTGTCTGCAAATGGTTAACATGTGATACAACGACTTTAGGTCTATAGCTCCCATCAATGAGCCAATAGAGGAGTCCATAGTAAGAGGCCGAGGTCAAGGCAAGGGTAGAGTTCGAGGAAGGGTAGAGGCCGAGGAAGGGTAGAATCCGCCAGGGATGGAGTACCAGCTAAAAATGTTCCCAGAGAAGAGCCCCTTCCTGCACCCCAAGAAGAGATGGGAAAGAATGTGTAGATCGAAGACGAGAAGGATGTTGGACCAGAGGGGGATGCAAAGGCAGAGGCCATATGTATTCCTCCTTTAGACAAAGTATTAGCTTACCAGACTAGGGCAATGGTAGGCGCGGACAATGGTAGTAATAGCAGAGGACGTCCACAAGGTGGGCAAAAAGGGAATCAGTGAGGGCGTGGAAGCCGAGAAAATGGTAATCCAGGTAATAGAGCAGTACAACCAGGCAAGAAAGTTATTCGTCAAGATGATAGGTCTCAGTTTTATGCCTTTTCGGGCAAGACCGAGACAGAGGCGTCTGATGCACTGATCACATGTACTATTTTTGTCTGTGATTGGATGGCTACTGTTTTGTTTGATCCAGGTTCTACTTATTCATATGTGTCAATTTAGTCTTCCTTGGGTTTTTATGCGGTTTGGGATGTACTTATGCCCATCCATGTTTCCACCCCAGTTGGAGAGTCTGTCATAGTCACCCATGTGTATCATGCTTGTCCTATTCTATTTATGGGTTTTCAGACTTGTGCTGATTTGGTTATTCTGGATATGATTGACTTTGATATAATCCTAGGCATGACTTGGTTGTTCCCCTATTATGTTGTGCTTAATTGTATTACTAAGTCTGTGACTCTAGAGATTCCGGGTAGGGAAAAGTTAGAGTGGGAAGGGGTGTACAAACCTAAGCTAACTAAGGGCATATCTTTCATTTGGGCTAGGAAACTGGTGGGGCACGGGTGTTTGGCATATTTGGTTCACATTCGGGATGTTGATGTCGAGTCTCCGTCTATTGAGTCTATTCCTATAGTGTCTGAATTTAAGGATGTGTTTCCTACCGATTTGCCTGGTATGCCTCTGGATAGGGATATAGATTTGTCATTGACATGGAACCAGGCACTCTCCCCATATCCATCCCTCCTTATCCCATGGCTCCGAAAGAGTTGAGAGAGCTTAAAGCTCAATTCCAATAGCTTCTTGGTAAAGGTTTCATTCTTCCTAGTGCTTCCTCGTGGGGTGCTCCTGTCTTGTTTGTTAAGAAGAAGGATGGTGGTATGAGGATGTGCATAGACTATCGACAGTTGAATAGGGTCATCATTTGAAATAAGTATTCGTTGCCTCGGATATATGATCTCTTTGACTAGTTGTAGGGTGCATCAGTTTTCTCTAAAATTGATCTAAGGTTTGGTTACCATCAGTTAAAGATTAGGCATGAGGATGTACAAAAAATGGCATTCAGGACCCGCTATGGGCACTATGAGTTTCTAGTGATGTCGTTTGGGTTGACAAATACGCCTGCAACTTTCATTAGTTTGATGAATGGTGTGTTCAAACAATTTCTAGATTCTTTTGTTATCATCTTTATTGATGACATTTTGGTTTATTCGAAGATCAAGGAAGAGCATGCCGTCTATCTTCGTATTGTTTTGGGTGTCCTTGGGAAATAGAAGTTGTATGCCAAATTTTCCAAGTGTGAGTTCTGGTTGACTTCAGTTGCCTTTTTGGGGCACGTAGTTTCAACGGAAGAGGTAATGGTAGATCCCCAAAAGATTGAAGTAGTCAAGAATTGGGTCCGACCTAGCTCTGTTACTGAAATTAGAAGTTTTGTGGGGCTCGTCAGATACTATCGTCGGTTTGTGAAAACATTTTCTTTTATCGCTACGCATTTGACGAGGCTAACCCAAAAAGAGGTACCTTTCGAGTGTACTGGAAAATGTGAAGAGAGCTTTCAAAAGCTCAAGACTCTTCTGACCACCGTACCTATTTTGGCACTGCTGGTGGAAGGTAAAGATATCATTGTTTATTGTGATTGTTCACATTCAGGTTTGGGTGTTGTGTTGTGTTGATTCAGGATAAGAATGTCATAGATTATGTATCACGGCAGCTGAAGGTGCATGAAAGAAACTACCCGATGCATGATTTGGAGTTGCCAGCGGTAGTGTTTTTCCTCAAGATGTAGCGGCATTACCTTTATGGTGTCAAGTGTGAGGTATTTGCTGACCATCATAGTCTACAATATGTATTCACTTAGAAGAATCTGAATCTGAGACAACGAAAGTTGATGTATTTACTCAAGTATTATGATGTTACCATCCAGTATCATCCGGGTAAGGCTAACGTGGTGGCAGACGCATTAAGATGGAATATGGTGAGTATGGGTAGTCTAGCTTGCTTGGGTGTGTCCAAGCGACCTTTGGCCAAGGAGATTCAGACCTTGGAGTCTAAGTTCATGCAGTTGGGCATCTCAGTGAAAGGTGGGGTGTTAGCCAACATTGAGGTTAGGCCCACATTCATTTAGGAGATGAAGGCTAAACAGTTTGAGGATGAGAGTTTGAATGAGCTCAGAAAGAAGAAACTATTTGGCAAGGCACAGGATATGGCTCTTGACGCGGGTGGTGTGCTTAGTTTTAAGGGAAGGATTTGTGATCCCCGAGTGGATGACTTGATTCAGAAGATGTTGACAACATCCCATGGTTCAAGGTATTCCATTCATTCGGGTATGACCAAGATGTACCGAGATTTGAAACAACATTATTGGTTACCTGGCATGAAGAAAGACATAGTTGAGTTTGTGACTAAGTGCCAACAAGTAAAGTATGAGCACCAAAGGCCTGCAGGTTTGCTTCAGCGAATGCCAATCCCCGAATGGAAGTGGGAAATGATAGGTATGGATTTTTTTATTGGTCTTCCCAAGACCTTGAGGAAGTTTGATTTTATTTGGGTGGTGGTGGACAGACTGACTAAGTCCGCCTACTTCATTCCAGTTAGAGTAGATTAAAATGCTCAACAGTTGGCTAAGGTGTATGTGAAGAAGATAGTGAGGCTGCATGGGGTGCCCCTTTCCATCATCTCGGACCCTAGAAAGCAGTTCACATCCAATTTTTGGGGGAAATTTCATGAGGAATTGGGCACTCAACTCACTTTAGCACAACCTTCCATCCACAAACGGATGGATAGTCAGAGAGAACTATTCAAGTGTTAGAAGACATGTTGAGGGCATATGTGATTGACTTTGGAGGGCATTGGGACAAGTTCTTACCTTTGTGTGAGTTCTCCTATAATAGTTACCACTCCAGCATTGACATAGCACCATTTGAGGCACTTTATGGGAGAGGATGTAGATCATCCATAGGATGGTTTGAGGCTAGAGATGTGAAACCTTTAGGGGTTGATGCGGTAAAGGATGCTCAAGATAAGGTGAGAAGCATCATAGCGAAGCTTCTAGAAGCTCAAAGTCGACAGAAAAAGTATGCAGACCGTAATGTAAGAGACATGCCATTTATGGTTAGTGAGCAAGTTCTTCTTAAGGTGTCACAAATAAAGGGGTGATGAGATTCGGCAAGAAGAGCAAGCTTAGTCCTCATGTGTGCATGTTGAAGAAGTATCATGGGTACGGAGATTACATTATAAAATGGGACTCACTTTTGTTATACAAAGACCTTTGGTATGAGGAAGAACCGGTTGAAATTCTTGATCGCGATGTACGAAAGATGAGGACCAAGGAGATAAAGTCAGTGAAAGTTCAATGAAAGCATCGTCCGGTTGAGGAAGCTACTTGGGAAACCGAGAAGGACATGTGAGATAAGTATCCCTAGTTTTTCAACGATCCAAGTACCACTCTACTTT
>JAJOOO010001122.1:0-155651 GCA_029582685.1 Solanum piurae | reverse complement strand
AGAAAGCATAAATACACTAAGAAGTAATAAAAGCATAGATGGAAAAATAGCGATAACACCGATAGACATATTAAATAAGTATGAGATAGCCATACGAAACGAATTTAGTAGTACAACCACAGAAACTGAAGAACAAAATAAAGAAAAACAATTGAATAGAAATTTAATGTTAAAATTAGCAATCTGTAATATGTGTTATATAGATAAATATACATGCATATTTAGAGAATATTATTATAAAGGAACATATACACCAGAAGAAGCAAAAGAAATAAGAAGATTATACTTTACAAAATTACCAGAACCATTTAGTTCAAAATTAATAAAAGATTGGAATGAAGCAGGATTACAAGATACTTTAGGAGAAAGAATAAGATTTTTACAAAAATGGTACTCAGATATATGTGAGAGATATAGAGAAGAAATAAAAATGGAAAAATCCATAATAAAAAATTTAGCATGTTGTAAAGATAAGGTAGCACCCCAGTTTGGATGCACTTATAATTACTATAAAAAAAAATAGAAAACAGGGAAAATACAAAAAATATAAGTCCCAATTTAAATACAAAAGGCCTAGAAGGAGACATTACGTAAAAAAAATTAACAAGAAAAGACCATATAAGCAAAAGAAGAAAATAACGGAATGTACATGTTATAACTGTGGAAAATTAGGACATATATCTAAAGATTGTAAATTACCAAAAAACCCTAAGAAAAAACAAATAGCCGAAATAATAATAAATAATGACGAATATATACAGTTAGAATATTTAGATTATGAACTCGATAGTGACGATAGCATATATGAATTATCTGAGAATGAATTAGAACTAGAAGAGTTAAAAAGTATATCTGATAATGACTGAAAAAGACGTACAGATAATAGACAAAGAAGAACATATAAATGAAGAATCTTCAGAACAGAAAATTATATTCGATATTAATATATTCGAACAAATAAAAAGAAAGGAATTAGATTTAAGTGTAGAAAAATTATTTAAAATACCAATAATAAAAAGCATATTTAAAAGACAAAAAAAAGAATATTATGTGATCAGTCAGGTAAAGCAAAGATACCTATAATAAATAAAAGGATAATAAATAAAGAAATCCAAGAAATTAAAGCTAAAGAACCAATAAAATATGTACACCTAGGAGGAACGGAAATATTAATAAAAGCATGTTTTAGAGAAGGTATAGATACACCTATAGAAATATATTTAGCAGATGATCGAATAATAGAACCTATAGAAAAGAGCATAATAAGTGCAGTAAAAGGAAATTTAATATACCAAAAGTTTAAATTTATAATAAGTGCTAATTATTCGGTAGCAATCAATGATAGAAATATAGATAAGTCATTAGTACTATACTGGAAAATGTCAGGAATATCAGGGTTTCCAAATCACCTTGGAGTTGTTCTACTTTCTACGTTAATAAAAACGCAGAGAAAGAAAGAGGAGCACCAAGACTGGTAATCACTTATAAACCTTTAAATTCCATTTTAAAATGGATTAGGTATCCCATACCAAACAAAAGAGACCTTTTGAAAAGAACATTCAAAGCTAATGTTTATAGACAATTTGATATGAAATCAGGTTTTTGGCAAATTCAGATTTCTGCAAAAGATAAATATAAGAGTGCTTTCACGTCCCTTTTGGATAGTATGAATGGAATGTCATGCCTTCTGGGCTCAAGAATGGACCTTCTGAATTTCAAAACATTATGAATTCCACTTTTAATAATTATTCTTATATGTATATAGTTTACATAGATGATGTGTTGATTTTCTCTGAGAACATTGATTCTCATTTTAAACACCTTAATACTTTCTTTAAGATTGTTAAAAATAATGATGTGGTCGTTGGTGCTAAAAAGATGGTACTCTTCCAAACTACTATCAGGCTTTTGGGTCATGATCTTTACCAAGGTACTTACAAACCTATTTGCAGGGCCATCGAGTTCTTGTCTAAATTTCCTAATGAAATTTAAGATATAACCCAACTTCAGTGGTTCTTAGGAAGCCTCAATTATGTAGATGATTTCATTCCAAAAGTTAGACATATTTGTGAGCCTTTGTATAAAAGACTTAGAAAAAACCCTGTTCCTTGGAGTTCTGAACAAACCCAGGCTGTCATTCGTGTCAAGTCTTTAGTCCAAAATAGTCCTTGCCTTGGTATCCCCAACCCTGATGCGTTTATGATTGTTGAAACAGATGCTTCTAATGCAGGTTATGGAGGAATTCTTAAGCAAAAAATAGATCTTGAATCTATAGAGCAACTTGTTCGTTTTACATCCAAAATCTGGAAGTCCGCACAAAAAAATATTCTACTGTAAAAAAAGAAGTTTTGTCTATAGTGCTTTGTATCACTAAATTTCAGGAAGATCTTGTTAACATAGAATTTCTACTTAAAATAGATTGCAAATCTGCTAAAGAATATTTTCAAAAAGATGTTAAGAATCTTGTTTCAAAACAAATATGTGTTAGATGGCAAGCTCTACCATCTAGCTTTGATTTTGAAATAAATTTTATGAAAGGAGAAAATAATTCCCTCCTAGATTTCTTAACAAGAGAATTTTGCATGGAAACAATGAGGCCCAGCACGAGGCCCCTGAAGCCTGAAACATCTCAGAAGAGCAAACAAATGGCTAGACCATTTGATATCCCAACTACAGGATTATTTCATCTCAGCCCAACTGTTCCTCAAAGGGCAAATATCATTATTGATAAAGGATTCCAGAACAGATATACTGCTTTGGCCGATTATCCAAAATTAGAAGAAAATCCTCCAACTCCTACCAAATTAATCAATCAACATATTGACCAAGGATCAACCTCCTCTTCGGTCCAAACCAAAGAGAGTTACAGAATGAAGGCCCCTTAGACCTTTGCACAAGCAGTAAAACCAATAACAACAAAAAAAGCCTCATGCAATCCCAACAAAAGAAGATATTAAATTCATAACAAAACAAGCTTTACCAGTCATGGCGATTGACAAACAATACGAGGGAGCTCCTATTGCCATTCTTATCAAGACGGTTTATCTTAATAACAATTTCTTGGACACATATAATCCACTCAAAACAAAAAGGTATTTTAAAGCAATTCTAGTAGACACAAAATCTATTATCATTGAGCACACTATGAGTTACAAAGATCCGAAATATATCAGCTATTCTAGATTCACAATCAAGAGGGTTTTGTCTCCAACAGAATGGTACGCATATCATCTCCTTACCCCTATCACACTTTCAATGCCTCATAAGCCCCAAACTTATAATTGACATGATTATAAAAATGCATGGTTCAACTTTATGTACATCGGAGCAAGTCATACTTGGTTCATAAAATATTGTCCAGACATGGTTAAGGCAATAATTCCCAGATGGTTCTACGATTAGTGGAACTATTTTGGAGGAAATAAGAATATCCTTCCGCAACAGTTTCTCATTAGGTTTGAAGAATTTCAAATCAAGGAAGAAATTTCCACACTACCAGAGCATATTAAAATGTGCAAATATTTTATAAATAAAAGTATTTCTTATATTTTTTCATGGAATTTTGCTAAGACAGATTCAGCTAGGATTAAGTATCTCTTGAAGGAAATCAAAATTCGAGGATGGGTTCCAAAAGTGATATCTAAATCACTAGTCAGAGTATTGCCTAGAGCAACTACATCATCACCATCAAAGAATGTATTAAAAGAGAAATTTAAGAGAGCTATTGAAAAAATGGACGATGACCACACTAGCGAATAAGACATTATGCTCCTCCTAGAAGAAGTCACATCCGAAAATGACAATGGAGACATGCTAGATCCCAGTGGGATGGTTGCAACTTTTCTTGACTCCTATTAAGAACTGGAGAATGACTTTTGAGAAAAGTAGAGGTGCAAAGCATCGGAATTACTTTTCCCAAAAGGCAACTTACTGTTCCTAAAAGGAATCTTTAAAAGAAGTCTCTTATTGAAAGAAGACAATCTCCCCCTTGGGATCATTTCTCCTCGAATGACGATTCTAAACACTTCTTAAAGTCACAACTCTAGACTTGCAGTCCATCATGTATGCAACACATCTAAATGCACACAACCAAGGAAGAAAACATCAATTCCAAGCTAAAGACATTCAATGCAACACAATGGAGTAGGAAGTACATCTACCAACCCAAAATGCATGAAAATCTATATTTACTCATTTTCAAGGAGGAACTACCATATCCTAACTAAATCATGCTCAACATATACTCATGGAGCCTAAAGGAAAATTACTCTCAAAAAGCATTTACTCAAAGAGGAATCTTTCAACTCCAAATGAAGGCATGCTCATTAATTCATCTCATGAAGTCTGTATGCAACTCAACTCAAATGCACTACAACATGAGGTTAAACAATGCAAACTCATTTTCTTTCAAATCACAAGCTATCATGAACATGCATAACATAAGAAGATCATGGAAACATACAAATCACACACTACTTCTTATAAAAGCAAATCAAGAGGAACTTATCATATGAAGATCTTAAATGCTAAGGGATGAATACATGGAAAAAAGATGAGGATATCGGGACTTCTCATTGGACCTAGGCCTTCCAAGTAGAACTCTCACCTAAAACCCTCACTAAAGGACACTCCATACCACTTCATGGAACAACTTCCTTGTTCTTCAATTTCTTAACTTGTTGGCTTAAGACCTCTACTGGTACTTCTAAATTAGAGAGGTTCTCATTAAGCAACTCTAGCTCACAAACAACCTTATCAACTCCACTTAGGATCTCACATAATCCTACAAACCGGGACTAAACTTCCCAAAACTTACTACCTCTCAAGGTGAGAATTTTAAGCAAACCCAACTCATGAATATCAAGATTACTCAACAACCTTGTTTTCTAAGCACATAGTCTCCCCCTTGGGAGTAAGCCTATACAGACTCTCCTAAGCCTCATTTCTTTCAACTCCAAGGTAGGAATAAGTCATCACTAAATCTTTTACATCCATCACCCCAAATGATTCTAAACAAAGATGATTTACACTTCTACCTTTCTTAGAGGAATCTATCTACTCAACCCTTCTAGGCATTACTTAAACACTCTATTCATCAAATCTACCTTCATACCCGAAAACTGATCATGACTAAGTCGGGTTCTACCATCAAATGCCCATAACCATAATGCAACCCATTCAAACTAAGGACAACTTCAAAGTCTATCTAACCACAAAGCTATAATTGACATCACAACCAACCTTTTTTCCCTCACTCCTTGTAGTATAAGCCCTTCGAGTAGTCATATCCTAAAGCCCATCGGATAAGGAACATGAGAGAGATCTTATAGAGTTAAACTCTATGGCACGACTTCGAGAATGAAAAAGTGAGATTTTCTAAGCATCCAATAGCCTCCTATTCATAAATGTGGCACACTTCACATTTATGAACAAGACTCTACTAGACGTGGTTTGAGACAATCCTAGAACCATTCTAAACCTTGTGCTCTGGTTACCAAATTTGTCATGAACCAGGGGTACACCCTAGATGTAACATGGCGTACTTGACCTCGAAAGGATCTCATACAAGCCCTTAGCATATCGTGAACATAAGATAATAGAAAAGTACGGAAAATTTAAAAACTTTTATCCATACAATCGAAGTCTTTATAAAATGCAAGCGGAAGTCTTTCTACACTCTGTCTCATACCATCTAGACTCAACTGGAATTAAAATCGTTGGGACGCAGCCCATACAATAGTCTCATGACATGAAAATAAAAGACATAAAGGAAATAGTGGGTTTTGTCCTCGATGCTATGAGGACTCACCAAAATCTTCAACTCCTTGCTTCGTAGAAACATATCTCCAAGAATAGAACTCAAGTCTCCAAGCCATAGATTTGATTATAATGTAGGAAGATTATGTGTTAGTACAAAATGTACTAAATATGTTAGGTAGCACAACACCATAAGAGCATAACATAAAGGTTAGTCAATATAAGACATAATCCAAAATCATATGAAATACTTCATGCAACATAAACTAGAAGCATAAGAGACAATATCATAATGACAAGTAAAATCTCCAATATAATATAAGCATTATTCAACTATTTAGTAGCATATACCACAATATAACCACTCTCAAGTAACCTAAAATCATACTTGTGCAATGCATGAGTAGCGTCCCATAATACTACCCAAGATAAGTATCCTTTTTTGGTCATCTTAATCATAGTCTATATGCATCATCAAGTCTTAAGATTTTATACCATAAGGGCACTATACACCTATGTAACCTCAAAGAACACTTGTGCAATGCATGAAAGGAATCCCATCATACCATTCACACTAAGCATAACATTGAAGTCATCATAGTCATTTTTACCCTCCTTTGGTCTCATTATTAGCTTACTTCATATAGACAAGGGAACTATCACCTTTAGTCAATCCTATCATGGAAGGCAACTAATATCAACAATCCATCAAAGCATACCTCATGTAAGACAACTCTCATTAGGTAACCCTAAGTCATTCTTTTGCAATGCATGAATGGAATCCCATACTACCATGCATACTAAATACTTCTTTAGTTCATTAGACTCATGTTTCTTAATTAGAGACTAGTCCCTTTTTGAAAGCATGGGAACAGTAGGAGACACTTCACTAAGCCTATCTTAGTTCCTCATTGTTTTGAACCGTAGAAGATACTATACTAGCTACATCTTAGTTCATCAAGTTTGAACTCTAGGAGATGCTCCCACAAGGATGATTTTAGTTCATTAGTTGAGATGGACTGTAGGAGATGATTTCTCAAGCATAATCTTAGACCATTTAATATGTTGGACTCTAGCAGATGCTTTCTCAAGAATAATCTTAGTCCATGAGGATTGAACTCTAGGAGATTCTACATTAAGAATAATCTTAGTTCATTACTAATCTTGTTGTAATTGGGATATAGCCTTAACCGACATAAGAACATATGAGCTATCACATGATCTCTCACGGTGTTACCCACACTGTCAAGGGTTTGTCCACTTGCCTAAGCTAGAACCGATTTGTTAGCTTAGTTGGATCCACTAGCTAACTTTTCTACGGGGAACGTAGTTATGGGACACAAAGATTGCTCCTAAAAACCCAAAATCCACTAGGTGAAGGCTTCCATCTCATGAGACTCACTTTGGGAAATCTGAACTCTTCTAGGTGAGATATCCCATGTTGGAAGCCCAAAATCAACTCCATCTCATTTCAATATCCACTCAGTGCTAGGCCTAAATCCCACTAGATAACTATAAAGTCTCTACTTTGACTCAAGTTTATGGAAAGATGTCCTTGACAACCAATCAATGTTAATTGACTAAAATACCTCTTTAGACCATGTGTGAGCAACTCTCACCATCCATGACCTAGGTATGAAGGCTCTATAGCCTTAGGTTTAATTAGGCGAGAAAAAGCCCTTCAACCCTAGAACCATTACTATCTGAGAACCATTTTATATTAGGTTCATATTCATGCCTAATGACATTTCTAGAATTCTACATTAGACATGGATATCATCATGACTCAAGTGAGTCAATCACTTCCTACCATCTATTATTCATAAGGTGAATTATCTAGATAAGGATCTTTCATCACAATTCTATTCATTTGCCTTCTATTCACATGTTAATTTTACTCTCAAATTCTTAGCATCTATCGTTAATCATATTTGCTTTACTCTTAAGCCCTAATGATCAACATTCTTGACTACAAGCCCTATCCTCAAAGCTTTACTCCTCACCATCAACATTTATACCTAGATTTCAAGGTATTCTAATCACATTCTTAATTACTAGGTGATTCTAGTGATAATTCATCACAAAGGTTCAACTTCAAGATTTACAAGTCAAGATCCATCATATATAATAAATTCAAGTTCAATTAATGCCTATAGGTTCCTAATATTGAACAATTACTACATATGACATTGAATTTTGAAGATCAACTATGAACCCTCAATTTAAATTTTCATGGCATATACCCACAAAATATCAAATTCATCAATTAGACTAGGGTTAACCATGGAACTGACATAACTTCTTCTTCTTCTTCTTCTTCTTCTTCTTCTTCTTCTAGAGAGAGAGAATTATATGGAGAGAATTTGGGGTCTTGGAAGAATGAATTAATTCACTTAGTTTAGGGGTCTATTAGTCTTATATAAGTTGTTTAATCCCTAACTAATTAATGACTTTACCCCTAAGCCCCTAACTAAAACAATTTAAATTTAAATCTTCCCCACCCACGAGACCATGAACCACAGACCGTGGGTGGATCTATTGGCCATACTGCACCCTCGTGGGTGGTGGTCTGCAGCTGGAAGTTGCAGGTGAAATCAGGCCTTGATCCATGACCCCTTACCACGGGGAGTGGGTCCATCCACGGCTTGTAGATGCCCTTCGTGGGAGGTTACTGATTTTGACAGATTTTGGACTGTTTTGGGGTCATCCTCAAGGACCCTTGGGTGGTCCTTAGGGGGTCGTACCTTGACGCCCTAACCCTAAAACCCCCATTCTAAGTATGGGAATCATTTTTAATATTTTAACCCTCATACCAAACTCTAAAATCATAACACAACGCTCTAGAATTCTCTAGTTTAGCTTACTAGTTTCCGGGATATTACATATTCACAATACAAGGAACTACAATACAAACACTCTCACTCAAAATGAATCATCTCGTGCACACAAATGCTACACCATAGTATTGCACATATTTTCAAACAACATTGACTCAACTTCATTTGTTTGGAGATCTCAAAAGACTTTGTAAACCTTGTAATGTTGGCTTAGCGACTGTTATGATATCATTTGGGTATAAGTGATGACACTATCCTTGAACATTACACAACAACTTTTCCACATTTCTTCAAGTTTCAACTCAATAAACATTTCACATCATTTTCTTATTTTTTCCTTTCTTCCATCCTAGATGCCCCAGATGCAACCATGTTCAATTTTTTGGAGGATTCAAGTCTCACATTTATTCAAAGTCTTTCTTTATTTTTCAAAACTTTTTCTTTCTTTGAATCTTTTCCTCCATTTTAAACCTCTTTTTTTCTTCTTTAATTTTGAATTTTGTTTTATCAAGCCCTCATGTGATAAGAAATCCATCTATAATCTTCCCATAAAATCAGGCTTTTAGCCTCAACTTTCACAATTCTTAAGTTCAGGGAGGGAAAGGGTTCAAAAGAAGGTTACTTTTCAAAAGGGGTAAAGGCTTGTAATGTGGTTGTCAATAAAATAGATAAGGCTCAAAGGGGACAACTAAGGATATATTTAGTGCAATGGTGGGATTTTTAGGCTAAGTGGACTTTAAGGACAATCAAAGAAAGCCTAAGATCATTTCTCTAAAAAACTTCAATCAAGACCAACATTTCAAGATATTCAGGCAAGTTTTAGAAGACAAGTGAATAGAAGGAATTATTGAAACCGACTCACCACACATGGCATGAAGCTATTCAAAACAGCTCAATTTCACTCCCTAATCAAGAACAAAAGAGTTGTTTTACACTTCACCACCTAGTAAATTGGAGTCACAAAAAGAGTCAACCCATCATCACATAATCATTCATTATTACTGAACTTTCGGTGTGGTTCTAATTTCACAACACACAAGGCTTGAGATAAATCTAGTAGTACCAAACATGTCACAACCTCACATTAAAGCAAGCAACCATCACTCAACAAAATGATAATTTTCCGTTAAAAATGATGTCACCCAACCTATCATTGAGAAAATTCAAGCCTTTTTGTTTATCATAAAAAAGGGTTTCTAAGCTCAGAAGCAACATGTACTCAAAGGTTCCCTGCTTCAAGGAATCAAGAGTGAAGCCTTATCATCATAGTTTATTACTACAAAACATAAACTAACGAAAATGCAAATATGATAAAACAAAAACATAATAAAATAACCAATATGCACGATTATTAAAAACTAAAAAAAAAACAAACAACAATCCAAAATATTAATAAAAAAAAGATAAAAACAACCAAAAGGAAAGTACCTCAACTAAAAATAATGATATGTCATGACAACAAAACTATAATACTCAAAAAGAGAATACGAAGGCTTCGTAAGCTGCTTCAATCCTTTCTATCGATCTCGATGGCCTCGCTATCCTCATCTCCACCATCATCGCTCCATGTAGCCGCATTATTTCCATCCTTGTCTGGTCAAGAAGTTGGGAGTGGCTCATTTTCATTCAAGTCCTTCCTAAGGCCTTTAATCCCTTTCCATATCTAAGTGAAGAACTTCTCTATACTCTTTTCTCACTTCTTCATTTTACTTTGTGAGATGCTTAACTCTCCATGTGACTTAGACAAACCGACATAGGCCTTTTCCAAATGTGCAAGCTAAACTTTTTGTTTCCTTTGATCAATTAAGTAGGCATCAAACTCAATTTAGGGCACATAGATCTTGGCCCAGAATATGACTCACCCAGCCCTTGAGGCATCCTCGTCACTATGTCATTCAAAATCCACATCTTATGAGTCAACGACTCAAAAGGACCCACAACTGGAGGTGTAGGAGTATCATCCACCAAATGCACAGACTTACTGGAGTTGACGTTGCTCCTCTTACTTTTTACCATTGTGCCCTCACCACCTATTTAAAGTGGAAAATAGATTTTTGAGATCCATCCATGTGTCACCCAAAAGAACCTCTACCTTAGACAATTTTCAAATCTCCGTGATCCGAGATAGAACAATAAGACACATGTTTCCATGCATTTTGAACTCCCAAAACTCATTCACAATAAATAAACTATATTAATTGGGACATAAATAAGTACACAAACCACTATTTGGGCTCACAACACTGGAATGTTGCTAATGTTCCAACTTGGGAAAATATGTCTTCCTACAATTGTCATCCATGTCCATGCTTCCGTAATCACATGTGAGCATAAAATACGGACCTTGATGCCATATTAGTCTCCTTGATGTTGTCATGAAACTCCCTCGCCCATTACTCATTTGCCTTGGAAGGTTCAGTTGCAGAACATATCCAATCAGATGCTATCAGCCTTTGATAGAATGCTGGAAACATTTCCTTAACTTGATCAAGTGAAATTCCTCTCTCCGAAAGTAACTTCTTCTTAATCAAATCAACATAGTATATTTGTTGTGCTCTGAGAAAGACAAATCGACATTGGTCATAGTTAACCACCACTTCCTCCTCAAAACCAAGTTCATGGGCCATTCTTGACTTTGTGAGAATATGTGTCACAACCCAACGGTATACCCTAGACATGACATACTGTACAACACCCCGAGAGACCCACTATAAGCCACTTAGCATACATCATACAAAATAATAGAAATCAAGAGAATTAAAAGATAGTTTCAACATATAAAAAGTTTTTACAGAAAAAATGAAAGTCCAACAATGTCTCAAGCTATCTAGTACAAAAGCGAAGTCGGGACGTAACCCATACATCAAGTTTAAAACTAAAATGAAAAGACAGAATGAAATAAAGTCTTGGTCCTTGAAATATGAGGCCTCACCAATCTTCATTCTTCAACTACTAAGAGATCCTAGCCATGGAGGTGCGAATCGAAATCGTGGGACCCTATATTTTAGGATAAGAAATCTAGGCAAGAGTATACGTTAGTACAAAAATGTACTAAATATGATAGCCATACATAAAAGTATGAAATCATGCTAAAAGGGAAATTTTCGTGATATGCAAAGACCAAGTTAAAATATAAGATAAGAGGGTTTGAAAACATGAGTCGTAAAACATGGTTAATGGAATATTCGGATTCCATACTAATCAAGACTTAATTTAGGAAAATATCGCTAAAAGCATTGAGGGAAAATGTAGATGTCACTAATGCCATGTAGCCAAGTTGCATAGAACATATAGACAATATCATCTATAAGCTTTCTTGAGTAATAAACATACTTTCATGAAGATGCATTCTTTTCAATAATTCATAAGTTTCATCAAGTCTTCAAAATCAAGGCATCTTCAAATTCATTTACATCTTTCATAGTTAAAAACCCACATTATATCAACATAGCTTAGAAAACATGGTTTATGCATGGGTTCATGGGAAATCAACTTAAAAACATGAAATTACTTCAATTAATGCATAAAATATCTCAAATAAATCACCATTGAAAGGAACCCATGACAATTGAAGAAAGCCCTTACACAATTGGAGAATTCTAACTTTGTAAATTGGAGAATTTTGGAACTTAATGGAGGAAAAGGCTCCATGGATGAATACTATCATATATTGATTCCAAAAGCTTGGAAGCAATGGAGGATTTGGAAGCTTGATCTTGATATCCTAGCGTTTTTCTTCAACTTCTAAATAGAGAATTTTTTTAGAGAAGGAGCTTGAGTTTCTTTTAAAAATTTGAGAGAATGAATTGGGTTTGGGTGATTTGGACATTTAAAATCATTATATAAGGCTTTGGGTAGAAGGAAAAACTACATAGTATTTAGTTAAAATAATTGGGGAAAAGACCCAAAAGTCCCTAACGGATCACAGGCGAATTGGCATCACGGAGGACAAAACATTTCGTCATACACAACCATGACCCATCAAACATGTTGTGATGAAATTGTCTGACAGTACTTCACTATTTTGGGCATAACTCTTTACTCCAAACTTGGAATTAGGCAAACTCTGTGGCGTTTGAAGGAGGACTCATAGACCTTTAGATAGGTCATGGGCCACTTAATTCATTTTGTGCTGAAAGATTTGATCGTTTGAAGTTGACCCTAAACTCTAAGTCTAATGAAAACCCTTCATGGATGACTTCACGGTGCGTGTGGGGCTTCACAGGCCGTTGTGATGTTCGTAGACCTTCACCAGTGGCTAGGGGAGAGCCCCTACTGACTTGACCCAGTTGACAACCATTTGTATAGTCTGTGTTTCTCACCACAGGCCATCTAAGGGTCTGTGGGAGGGGAACTTTTTTGGTAAAGTTCATGAACAACTTCACGAGCACCAAAACGGGCAGTGGTCATCTTCATGGCTCATCCAGGGCTCCTTGGAGGGTCCCATGGTCCAGTTTTGGGCTTGTGACTTTCCCGCTTGGCCCCTTTCTAGCCTTTCTCGGATATGACGAGTTACATTATCTCCCCCTTGGGAACATTCATTCTCGAATGGAACTCACACTAGCACGAAAAGAGTAGGAGAGAAACTAACAACCCAATCATCAATGCAACTTGATCAAAATGCACACAAACAAGGAGGAACCTCAACTCCAAGATAAAGCATGTTCAGAACATCATAAGAAAGATAGGAACTAGACCTAGTAGTCAATCATAAATGCATTCACATAAATGCACATATCCGAGGAGGAAATTTCAACTCCAAGCTAAAGCATACTTTTTCTAAAACATCTTTTCATAAGACAAAAATGCATGATCATACTCAAATGCACATAAACATGAAGCAATCAATTAGTTAAACTAAATCATATTTTCGAAAATCAAAATTTTCATGAGCATTCATGCATGAAGAAACATAACGATGATTAAGACATAATAATCCTAATGAGTTAACCATGAGAGCGAAGGCCTCAAGCTAAACTCCAAGAAAGAAGGAAAGAAATAAGGATACTAAGAGGTCACATCGCCTCCAAACTTTCACCCACCAAACCATAACAAGGAACTCTTCCAAAACCAAAATAGTTCTACTCACGCACAATTCATGAAGAGAACTATCTCCCCCTTCGGAGCAAACCCCACTAGTCTTTTCAAATCCCTCTTCCTTAGTCAAAGACATATCACAAAATGCTGAACAACCACTCAACAATGGATACAAGTAAACACCTAAGAAGATTCGACAAGGATTTCAAGGACTACTCCACACACAATCTCCATATATGGATTCTTATCATATTCGATGAAACACTCAATATCAAGCGATGCATACCCACAATCTAAAAGACCTTAACTTACCAATTACCGCATCCGGGGAACCCTCATGATATTGTTGAGTTTGAAGAGCATAAAACTTATCTTGTTTCGAACCACCACTAGGACCGGAGGAAGGGTAGGGTTGAGCCCGTCGTGGGTATCTCCCTCATTTCTAACAAGCGAAGGATAATTCCTTATTTTATTATCTATCTTTGCACAACAAAGAAAGCATTAGAATCGGCTAGACATTTACCCTCATATCTTATCCCACACTCCCTACACTGGGCCATATTTTCTCCTTACCACCCTTACCTTGAGAACGATATCCTCCATCGGAGCATGAATGTCAATACTCACTATTATCCCTTTTTAACATCTTTGGATCTTTAGTTTTCACATTAAACTTTTCTTCTTTTATTTTTTATGCATGAACCATCAAACGAGAAACATCTATTTCCTTAATAAGAAGGTGGTTTGGCATTCTTTGACTACAAAGTCAGAAGCACCCAACACAACCTTAATCATCCTTGCCCTTGTATCGGTAACCATAGTTGGAGCATACCTAAAAAATTGTGTGAATTTCGAAACATAGTCCTTCACACTCAGATTTCCTTGGTGAAGGTTAATGAACTCAAATACCTTTGCTTCTCTTATCTCTAGGGGAAATAACTTATCAAGAAAAGCAACTTTAAGTTTCTCCCAATCAAGAGGACCCTCATCTACTACCCTCTCTTCCTTCCATTCATTGAACCAAACCTGGGCAACACCCTTAAGTTGATAAGCGACCAATTTTGCCTTTTTCACTAGTGTCACTCCCATGATCATCAACACCATACATGTAACACCCCGTATGCTATAAAGACCATATTGCAAAAAAATCAGATGTTGTAGGTGCCACCTATGTGCCGTATGGTGACCAAACCATATGGGGTTTGTGGTTGGCCACCTGCTACTCCCTTCCCAGAACCCCATAATTTTTCAGCCAAGTCTATCTTGACCGACGTCAGGACCTACCGACCGTAGAAGGGACTACGATCCATGGTTCAAACACCCCAGAACCCCAGGAAAATTAAGCTAAGTGCAGAACCACACCAAGACCTATAGACCGTAGGTAGATAACGGTCCATGGTTCAAACTCCTCAGAAAATTCAGCTAAGTCTAGAACTACGCCAGGAGCTACGGACCATAGGTGGGACCACGGTCTGTGGACCAGGTCCATTGTTCAGACTCCCTAGATTCCAACCTTTGAAGCCAGTCAACGACTGACCAGGATAGACCATAGGTCAAACCTTGGTTCATGTACCAGGTCCGTCGTTGCCCAGACAACTTTTAAGTCAGGGTCGTTCTGGTCTTTTCCCTAGGTGTTAGACACCTAAACTATATCATTTAACCCCTAAACTACGCCATTTTGGTCATTTTTAGCCTTGCAACTTAATTAGACTTTACCCAAGTCAACTCATTCTCAAAAAATCATCCAAGTTGAACGAGAAAAGAGAGAAAGAGTCGACCCACCCTCTCCAAGAACACAACAAGTTTTCCTCCAGTTCCAGCCCCAAAATCGAAAGATTTCTCCATGAAATTCATCACCAAGTATGTGGAATTTTACTAGTGGGTTCCTTTCACCCATTAGATCCCTAGAATTTTGTCAGATTTTTTATATTCTATATAAGGTTTAGAGCTAGGATATCTAGAATTTCAGATTATTATTCTGATTCATCTATTGGATTAATCAAAATCAGATTATCATGTTTTCGTCGAATCGTTGCTTAGTACTTTGCATGAAACTCAGAACCCTTGTTGTGTAGATTTATTTAGTTCATGATTACCCTTGCTAGATCAGTTTATTAGGATAAACATGCCTCTGTTAAGAATGTTTCATTATCAGTACATTAATGTTGGATTTTTAGTTAGCATGTCTGTAATTTGAGCTATTCAGTATTACAGAAATTTTGTTATAATGTGTTACTTACATAATCAGTTGGAAGTAGGCTTAATATCAAGTGGAATAAGGGCCAGTCCCACTAATAGTCCCATAACTAGGTGCCCTTGTAGGATAAGTCCCCTCTGTGGGCACATATTTAGTGATCATGCCATTTATGCCTTTATAACCCTGACAGCGTATATTGGGTCCTCTTGATGTGGAGATACATCAGACTCCACGGATAGCTCTTGTGGTTTTATGTTGGTTAATAATAGCTCCCACAGTTAGACTCAGGTGTGTTGACCAGGTTATTAGTTATAACTTAGTATTCAGTCTCATCATGTTTATACTTAGTCATTCTATTCAGTTAGCTCAGTATTAAATATATTTAAGTATTGAAATTCAGTTCATGTTATATCATTGCTCTTATTGCTATGTTCAGTTATGCATATATATATATATATTTATATTGTTCAGCTTTATCCTATCCTGGATGCTGAGTACCTTTCAAGTATTGACGCATACTCTCTACTACATCTTCTCGTGATGTAGGTTCAGGTCCTCAGCATTCAGATCCCGCATAGATCGGTTCCCGATCTCAAGTTCAATAGTATCAATAGTGAGTCATCATTCTTCAAAGACGATTAACATGTCTTTTATTCAGTCATTCTTGTTTTAGTTTAAGTTTTGCTACAGTTAGATGGGGCATGTACCAGCATCACTAGTAAGTAGAGGCTTTTATTCAAACATAGTTTAGATTCAATTTTTAGTTGAGTTTGATCTTTCAGTTGTCATTAAAAATAGTTTTATATATTTAGACTTAGAATGGGTATTCCTCATCATATCATTTTATGTCATGTTTCTAGCTTCTGCATAGTATATCCATTTTTCAATAAATCTTTAAGTATGCTTATTATATGCTAGTAAGGTTAGCTTATGGCCACTCCTGATCCTAAGTCCCATGTTTACGTCATGGGGGTAGCCTCAGGGCGTGATAACCTTGGTATCAGAGCACTAGATTCAAGAGCTCTAGGATATCTGAAAAGCGGCACTAAGTAGAGTCCCTTTCATGAGTGTGAAGTAAGCCACTCCCATGAGGGGGAGGCTATGAAGTGTTTTCGGAAAAAAATCACTTTCTTGATATTCTTATTGTGTGTGGGTATAATCTTCTTTCTAATCCATCGTTATGCATTTTTAGATCATCCCTCCTCGTAGAGCTTACCCAAGGAATACTAATGCATGAAATACTAACGTAGTTCCTCCTATCCCAGATAAGGAAATTTCGAATGCAGAGTTTCAGAACGCCATTCAAATGTTGGCGTAGAGTGTAGCTAACCATAACAATCAGTAGGTTCCAGATCCTGCAAATGCTAGTGGTGGATCAGTGGAAGCTAGGTTTTGTGATCCTGTTAGGATGAACCCACCTGTTTTTCTAGGGTCGCAAGTTGGTGAGTATTCCAGAATTCTATTAATGAGGTCAAGAAGATATTTGGAGTGATGCAAGTGACCGAAAATTATGGGGTAGAGTTGGCCTCCTACCATCTTAAAGATGTCGCTCACATATAGTTCATGGAGTGGAAGGAAAATAGGGATGAGATTGCCGCTCCTATTACTTCAGAGTGTTTTACCAGATCTTTTCTGGACAAGTTCTTCCCAAGAGAGTTGAGAAAGGCTAGGCTTCAGGAATTAATGAATTTGAGGCAAGGTTGTAGTCAGTCCAAGAGTATGGATTCAAGTTCACCCAGCTCTCTAGGTATGCTCCACATATGGTTGCTGATCCCAGGGGGCAGATGAGTAAGTTTCTCTTTGGGGTATCTGACTTAGTGAGAATACAATGTAGAAGTGCTATTTTGCTCGAAGATATGAACATCTTTAGGCTCATGACCCATGCTCAACAAGTTTTGGGAGATAAGCTTAGAGAATAAGCTAAGGATAGAAAAAAGGCTAGGAAATGTAACTATGAATATTCTCAGCAGAAATCAGGTGGCAGAAATCGCTTGAAGTTTCAGAAAAGGTCTTTAGGCCAGCACCATCATTAGCTAGTGTTCCATCCTCCAGGTTTAGACATGATCAGAAAGTTAGGGCATCATTCTCTAAGTCTCAAGGAAGTGTTTTAGTTACCAAAACCTACGCAACTTGTCAAAACTATTGTACGAACCATCCGGGCGAGTGTCTTGTAGGAAAGGATGGATGTTTTGGGTGTGCTTAGACTGCTCACATGTTAAGGGATTTCCCTTTTTCTAAATAGGGTCAAGGAGGTAACAATAGTAGGGCTCAGTATAAAACCTCAGTAGAACCGGTAGGTCGCCCAACTCAGCAGGGTAACTCATTTGGTACAGGTGGCGGTCACCGCCAGAACAAGTTGTATACTCTCCAGGCTCTCCAGGCTCTCCAGGATCAGAAAGATTCTCCTTTATGTGGTTACTAGTACATTGCAAGTCTTTCATTAAGATAATTATGCGTTGTTAGATCCAGGGGCTACTCTTTCCTTTGTAACTCCTCATATAGCAGTAAACTTCGGTTTCATTCCTAAAACTCTCTCCGAACCCTTCTCAGTCTCTACTCCAGTCGGTAATGCAGATAGAGCTTGATGGATATACAAAAATTGTCCTGTCAAAGTCTCCCAAAGAGTCACCTCCGCAGATCCTGTAGAGTTATAAATGGTATACTTCAATATCATTCTAGGCATGGATTAGTTACATTCCTGTTATGCCTCAGTCGATTGTAGGACTGGTATTGTTTGTTTTCAGTTTCCAAACGAGCCAATCCTAGAATGGAAGGGTAGTAGATTTGTTCTTATGAGTAGATTCATTTCTTCCCTTAAGGCCAAAAAGATGATCTCTAAGGTTTATCTCTATCATCTAGTTCGGGTGAAGGATTCAAGCTCGAAAATACCAACTCTAAAGTCAGTTCCAGTAGTTAATGAGTTCCTAGAAGTGTTTTGAGAAGATCTTCCTGGAGTTCCTCCCGAAAGGGAAATCGACTTCGGGATTGATCTCATTTCAGATACCTAGCCTATTTTTGTTCCTCCTTATGGAATGGCTCCAGCCGAGCTTAAGAAAATAAAAGAGCAGTTGAAAGACCTTCTAGATTAGGGCTTCATCAGATCTAGTATTTCCCCATAGGGTGCACTAGTGTTGTTCGTGAAAAAGAAAGATGGGTCTCTATGGATGTGCATTGATTATAGGCATTTGAACAAGGTCACAATCAAGAATAATTACCCTATCCCCTTGATTGATGACTTGTTAGACCAACTTCAGGGTGCTAGTCATTTCTCGAAAATAGACCTCATATCTGGTTATCATCAGCTCAGATTCAGAGATAGTGATATTCTGAAAACAACCATCAAAACTTGATATAGTCATTATGAATTTGTATTTATGTCATTCAGGCTAACCAGTGCTGTTACAGGTTTCATGGATTGGTTAATCAAGGTGTTCAAGCAATATTTGGACCTGTCTGTTATCCTCTTAATAGATGATATCCTCATTTACCCTAGGAATGAGGAAGAACATTAGACTCATTTGAGAATTGTCATGAAAACTCTCAAAGATCGCTAGTGATTCGCTAAGTTAGCAAATGTGAGTTTTGGTTGCAATCTGTTGCTTTCCTTGGTCATATGGTGTCTAGTGAAGATCCAAGTGGATTCTAAGAAAATAGAGGCAGTGAAACAATGCCCTAGACCTACCTCTCCTACCGATATCAAAAGTTTCTTGAGTTTTTCTGGTTATTACAGAAGGTTCATGGAAGGATTTTTATCCATAGCTTCTCCATTGACTAAGTTGACTCAGAAAAAGGTTAAGTTCTAGTGGTCAGATGATTATGAGAATAGTTTCTTAGAACTGAAAACTACGTTGACTACAACTCCTGTTTTGACTCTACTAGAGGGTTCAGACGATTATGTGATCTATTGTGATGCATCTAGAGTCAACCTAGGTTGTGTGTTGATGTAGCAAAGTAAGGTTGTACCATATGCTTCTAAACAACTTAAGGTGCATGAGAAGAACTATCTGACGAATGACCTCGATCTTGCTACCGAAGTATTTGCCCATAAGATTTGGAGATATTATTTGTATGGTGTTCACGCAGATGTGTTCAAGAACCATAAGAGCATACAATATGTTTTCAACCATAAAAGAGTTCAATCATCGCCAGAAGAGGTGGCTTGAGTTCCTCAAGTCTATGATATGAATGTGCTTTACCATCTTGGTAAGGCTAATAAAGTAGAAGATGCTCTTAGCAGACTGTCTATGGGTATTGTAGCATATATTGAGGAAAAAGGAAATGAACTAGCAAAATATTTTCACCGGCTTGCTCGCCTGGGAGTTATCTTTATGAGCATATCAGATGGTGGAGTAACAGTTCAAAATAGGTCAGAATCTTCGTTGCTAGTAGAGGTTAAGGAAAAGCAAGAGAGTGATCCTATATTGCTTCAATTGAACGGTGCATTTCATCAATAAAAAGTTGAGGTCTTCTCCCAATGGGGAGATGGTGTGCTTAGATATAGGGCCGTTTATGTGTTCCTAAGGTGGGTCAGTTGAGACCGCAATCCTTTCAAATTCCCATAACTCTAGGTAGTCTATTCATAAATGTGCCACTAAGATATACATGTGATATGTGGGAAGTCTTTTGGTGAAATGGTATTCATGAGTCATGATTTGGACTCATTTAGGGAATTATTTTAATAGATTTAGTGTCCTCAAATACATTTTTTGTGCCAATAACTGATGTAAATCCTTGAATTTCAGGTATTTGTATTGAGGAACAAAGCATGGATACTTTTGAAAAAAAAGGAGCAAGGCAACTAAAAGAATGAAGAAAAGAAGGCTAGAGGATCGCCTAACCCATTGGGCGAGTCGCCAAACGGCCATGGTCTCGCCTAATGTTCTAGTGTGCCAAGCCCTGAAGGAAAAAATCAAGTCGGCGAAAGAAAGGAGCAGTTGGCGAGTTAGAGTTGCCAACAGAACAAGCAGTAGTGCATCCGGTCTTTCACATTTCGTTGTTGAAGAGTTATATGGGTGATCCAGCATCTATAGTTCCATTGGAAAGTGTAGGTACGAAGGAGCGTCTCACTTATAAGGATGTGCCAGTTGAGATTCTTGATCGTCAAGTTCAATGGTTGAGAAAGAAAGAAGCTGCTTCAGTTAAGGTTTTGTGGAGGAGTCAGTCCGTAAATGGAGCTACTTGGGAAGTAAAAGAAGCCATGAAGGCTAAGTATCCTCATCTCTTCCCTTCCAATTCCATTCCATCTTGAGGTAATAGTTTCTCTCCTATTTTTCAGTCATTCATGCATAGATTCAGCCCAAGTATCAAGTTCCTTCAGTTATACTTGAATTTTTAGTGTATTTGCATGTCCTTGGAACTTAGTTCGGTCATATATTAGTTTCCAGTATTTAGTGGTAGGGTTTGCAGCTCTTTAATCTTCATTTGAGGACGAATGTTCCTAAGGGGGAGATTATGTAACACCCCATATGCTAGAAAGACAAGATTGCAGAAAAAATCAGAAGTTGCAGTTGCCACCAACGGCGCCACCTACGAACCGTAGTGTGACCCACAAACCGTAGGTGGGGTCTGTGGTTGGCAATCTACAGCTCCCTTCTCAGAACCGTTGAATTTTTCAGCCAAGTCTTAACCCACACCAGGACCTACGGTCCATAGGTGGGACCATGGTCCGTGGACGAGGTCTGTGGTTCAAACTACCTAGAACCCCAGGAAAATTCTGCTAAGTCCAGAACCACTACAAGACCTACAAACTATAGGTGGGACCATGGTTCGTGGAGTAGGTCTGTTGTTCAGACTCCGCAAAACTCCAAGAAAACTCAACGAAGTCCAGAACCACGCCAATACTTATGGATCGTAGGTAGGACCATATTCGTGGACCAGGTGTGTGGTTCAGACACCCTAGATCCCAAACACTAAATCCAGTTGACGACTGACAAGGAAGGACCATAGGTGGGACCACGGTCCGTGGACTTGGTCCATTGTTGGCCCCGATAGCTTTTAATTCAGGGTCCTTTTTGTCTTTTCCCTATACATTGGACACCTAAACTATGTCGTTTTTGTCAGTTTTAACCTAGTAACTTAATTAGACTTTACCCAAGTCAACTCATTCTCAAAAATGCATCCAAGTTGAACGAGAAAAGAGAGAAAGAATCAACTAACCCTCTCCAAGAACGCAACAAGGTTTCCTCCACTTCCAGCCCCGAAATCAAAATATTTCTCCGTAAAATTCATCACCATGTATGTGGGATGTTACTAGAGGGATATTTTCACCCATTAGGTCCATTGAATTCAGTCAAATTCTTGATTCTCTATATCAGGTTTAGACCTAGGGTTTATAGAATTCCATATTGTTGTTGTGATTCAACTGTTAGACTAGTACAAATCAGTTTATCATATTATTGTAGAATTGTTCTTTAGTTCTTTGTAAGAAATTCAGAACCCTAGTTGTGTAGATTTGTTTAGTTCATGGATTAAACTTGCTACGTCAGTTTATTCAGATATAATCAGTTGGGAGTATGATTAACATCGAGTGGACTAAGGGTCAGTCACATTCATAGTCTCAGAACTACATTCCCCCATCATATAAGTACCCTCTGTGGGAAACATATTCAGTGATCACGCCAATCATGCATTTATACCCCTGGTAGGGTATATTAGGTCATCTCGATGGGGCAATACATCATACTCCACATATAGCTCTTATGGTTTTATGTCGGTTAATAGTAGCTCCCACAGTTAGACTCTAGTGTATTGACCAGGTTATCAGTTATAGTTCAGTAATCAGTCTCAGCATGTTTATACTTGGTCATTGAATTAAGTTAGATCAATATTGAGTATATTTCAGTATTTATATTCAGTTCATGTTATATCATTACTCGTATTGCATTGTTCAGTTATGTATATGTATATTGTTCAGTTATATCCTATCATGCATATTTAGTACCTTTCGAGTACTGATGCATACTTTGCGCTACATCTTCTCGTGATATAGGTTCAAAGCCTCAGCATTAATATCCCACATAGATTGGTTTCTGAGCTCACGTTCAACAATATCAGTTGTGAGTTATCATTCTTAAAAAATGATTGACATGTCTTTTATTCAGTCATTCTTGTTTTAGTTTCAGTTTTGCTAGAGTTAGCTGGGCATGTCCCAACATCTCTAGTCAGTAGATAGGCTATTATTCATACATGGTTTAGATTCAGTTTTTAGTTGAGTTTGAACTTTCAGTTGTCATTAAACTCAGTTTTATATCTTCAGACTTGGAACATGTATTCCCCATCATTTTGTTTTATGTCATATTTCTAACTATCTCACAATATGTCTATTTTTCAGTAAATCTTTAAGTATCCTTATGATATGCTAGTAGGGTTAGCTTAGGGTTACACGTGATCCTAAGTCCCGTGTTTACATCAAGGGGGTCTCCTCAGGGTGTGACATTACACACCTCAACAATGAACTCTTGAGGATCTTCCTCAATATAAGACCTATTGAAGTCTAGAGGATTCATTTTGATAAAGTCCCTGACCCTTATTATCTTCGTACCCACCATTGGGTTGACGGGAGCCACAACCTCTCTATTTACTTAGGTCATCATAGCTTGGGCCAATGCATGAAATGTGATACTAAACTCATCATTTCTCAATTGCTAGCCCAATTGGTTGACCAACACTTGGGAAACCTCCTGTCTCATATTTTCGCGAATATTCCTATTCCTTCTCACGGGATTCCTTTGTGGAGGCATATTATGAAAAGCATAAATCGGGGTTAGGAGAGAAAGACACCTAGAGTTATACTCTATCGCACAACTTTAGAGTAATGAAAGAAGTGAAACTTCCTAAACATCATATAGCCTCTCATTCATAAATGTGGTGCTCTTCACATTCATGAACAAGACTCTACTCGACGTGGCTTATGAGTCTTCCTAGGACCCTTCTAAACCTCGTGCTCTGATTACAAAGTTTGTCACAACGCAAGGGTAAACCTAGACGTGACATAGAGTACAAGACACCGAGAGGCCCTAACAGGCCACTTAACATACATAATAAAAGATAATAGAAATCAATATATTTAGAAGACAGTTTCAAAATACAAAAGTCTTATAGAGAAAAAACGGAAGTCTAACAATGTCTTAAGCCATCTAGTAAAAAAGATAAATCGAGACGTAACTCATACATCCAGTTCAAAACTAAAATAAAAAGACATAATGAAATAAAGGATTGGTCCTCTAAACATAAGGACTCATAAGTCTTCATTCTTCAACTACTAAGAAATCCTAGCCATGGCAGTGTGAATCAGAATCATCAGACCCAATATTTTAGGATAAGAAATGTAGGCAAGAGTATGCGTTAGTATAAAGATTCACTGAGTATGATAGCCATACATAAAAGTATGATATCGTGGTAAAAAAGACATTTTCGTGATATGCAAAGACCAAGTTAAAACATTAGTTAAGAGGGTTAGAAAACATGAGTTGTAAAGCATGGTTAATGCAAGTAAAATCATCTTTGAACACATGTGAGATACTTCTTCAAGTAAGCTTAGTTCATTATTGTGGGAATTAGACTAACCGACATAAAGACCATGTGAGCTGTAACATGATCCCCAAGTGTCTCCCACATCGAAATGGGTTGTCCTACTTGCCAAGGTAGAGTCATGAATCCGAGCTAAAGTGGATCCACTAGCTAACTTCTATCTAGACCATCATCCTATGGGGGCACATAGGTATGCGATAATAAAATTTCTTCGAGAAACCTGACCTTAACACGGAAGTGCTTCCATCTCAATATCCTCTCATTGCTAAGCATAAATCTCACAAAGTAGTTATTAAGTCTTGACTTATCTTATCTTTAAAAGACATGGGTAGTCATCCCTTTTCTTTTCATAGGATAGCTCCTTAGATCATGCATGAGAAAATATTTCACCGTCCATGATATTTTCATAATAACTTTTAAGGCCCATAGTCATTCACACCATGCTAGAGATGCCCCTCATACTAATGGAAATAGTTTTGAAATCTTGGCCTATGATCATTGATGGCATGTCCAGAAACCATACTAATCAAGACCTAATTAGAAAAATAGACCGTAAAGCATTGAGGGAAAATCTAGATGTCATTAATGTCATGTGGCCAAGCTTCATAGAACATAAATACAATCTCATCTGTAAACTTTCTTCAGTCATAAACATGCTTTCATGAACATGCATTCTTTTCAATAATTCATAAGCTTCATCAAGGCTTCAAAGTGAATGCATCTTCAAATTCATTTATATCTATTTCATAAATAGAGGACATGCATATTTTCATAAATTCATCTTTCATAGTTCAAGACCCATATTATATCAACAAAGTTTAGAAAACATGGGTTATGAATGGGATCATGGGAAATTTACTTAAAAACATGCAATTACTTCAATAAATGTATAAAAGTTAATAAATAAATCAAATAAATGAACATTGAAAGGAACCCATGACAATTGAAGAAAATCCTAACTCAATTGGAGAATTCTAACTTTGTAAATTTGAGAAGTTGGGAGCTCCATAGAGGAAAGGGCTCCATGGATGAAAGCTATCATACCTTGATTCCAAAAGCTTGGAAGCAATGGAGGTTTTGGAGGCTTGGTCTTGAAACCCTAGATTTCTTCTTCAACTTATAGAGAGTAAAATATTTGAGAGAAGGAGCTTAATCTTCTTCTAAGAATTTGGGAGAATGAATTGTGTTTGGCTGATTTTGGGGTTTAAAATCATTATATAGGGATTTGGGTAGAAGGAAAAACATCATAGTATTAAGTGAAAATAATTGGAGAAAAGATTCAAAAGTCCCTAACTGAAAACTACAGAATTGGAAACATGATGAAATTATGCCCGACAGTTCTTCACTATTTCTGGTATAACTTTTAACTCCGAGGTTGGAATTAGGAAAACTCGGTGGCGTTGGAAAGAGGACTTAGAGACCTTTAATTTGATAGGTTGTTTTCCACCTAATTCGTTTTGTGCTAAAAGATATGATTCTATGAAGTTGACGCTAAGCTCTAAGTCTAATGAAAACCCTTCACGGATGACTTCACGGTCCGTGTAGGGCTTCACGGGTAGTTGTAATGCCTGTGGCCATTGAACACTGGCTAGAGGAGAGCCTCTACTGACTTAACCCACCTTACGAAGAACTTTACGGTCCGTGATGCTCACTACGGGCTGTTTAAGGGTCCGTGGGAGGGGAACCTTTTTGGGCAAGTTCTTGAACAATTTCACGAGAACCAAAACGGATTGTGGTCCCATTCGTGGCCCGTCTAGGGCTCTGTGGAGGGTCCCATGGTCCAGGTTTGGGCTTGTGACTTGCTCGATTGACACCTTTCTAGACTTTCCCGGATCTGAGGTGTTACAATATGTTAACTACAATAGCATACAAGTGTTAGAATAATGTGTTAAACAAAGCTCTTTCATAGGCAGAAGTCAAAGAAATTTTTAGAACTGAATTTGGAACCAAAACATTCATACTAAATTTTTTCACCCTTGCAGAATATAGTCCTAGGTGTCACAAAATTGAAGTATTTTTCTCTTAAGAGAATAGTGCCGAAGCGACAAGAAGACCGCTTAATGGTTAATTGGAAAAAGTGAAGGGGTAACGCTTAAGCGAACATTGATTTTGCTTTAGCGAGTCCTCGTTTGAGAAGAGTCGACTCCCTTCAACAAGAGCAACCAATTTTTATTTCACTTTTTAGAATAAAATTTGAAATATCATATGTGTCAAATCAACAACCACCAAACAAACAAAAATGAAACTCAATAATTTCAGCACGACAAGTTTCGTAAATCATTTTTAAGTTCTTTTGGGCATTTTATTAAACACATGGCGCCCAATCTATTGTTAATAATTAGGTGATGAAATAGGTACTCAAGACTTCTCCAAATACTTCAAAATCAGCCCACACACATGCATTTAATAATTTAACCAAAGAAATTAGCCAACACGTTCACAATTTTAACCCCCCAACTTAGAGAACTTACTACCCACTAAATACCCCCAACTTTAAAAAATGCAATCAAAAGTAAGCAATTATTTTTACCATATAAAGAGAGTAAGAATAGGATAAACATACAGGATTGTGTCTTCACAATGAAGACCAAGAGTTTGGAATCATTTTGAGTAAATTGAAGGAAGAGAACAAGAAGTTTGACCTTATATTTTGTGAATTTTATCCATTTGGCTTTCTTTCACTACCTTTTGAAATTCCTTACCTTTGCTTAAGCGACGTTTGTTCTATTTTACGACTGCTAAAGAAGGGTGGAATTTGCTTAAGAGAGTGTCCCGACGCTTAAGCAATGTTTGCTATTGCGAGAGGGCACTTCTTTTATATCCATCTCCACCTCTTCTCTTGTTTTGGTTTCAATCCATTTAAATTCTAACATGAATTGGATCTCATCACACAAAGGAAGGTTCAAGTCGTGAGACCCTTCTTCAGTCTTCGGCCATTGGGTAATCAGGAGTTTTCACCCTCACAATTTCTATCACCTTAGCCCTAAGACTAGCAAGTCCAAACTCAAGATCGACCATGCCCTAGAACCGAGCTAGTTGCCTTTTTTGAAACCCATCCATTTCTTGGGAGAGTAGAAATAGGGCTTTCTTGCCCTAGCAGATGTTTTCATCCACGATCCTAAGCCTCATTTATATTACATTTGATTACCCAAAACGCCATGGGTCGGCTTAGGGAATACCACTCACAAAAGTGTAATGATCACAAAGAGCCATAGAATCAAAGGTAAAAGAAACTAACTACAACTATTCACAATCTAGATAGAAACAAGTAACTAGAAATTCTAAATCAATTCAATATGTCTGATTGATCCCCCGTAGCTACACCATTTTGGATAACACTCAAATGCCTTCCTTAAAACCAATTAAAAAGAGGAAATGGTCATCGTCAATAAAAATACCCAGCTAAGAGTTGGGGTCGAATCCCACATAAAATAACTTGTTGGCTATTGTAAATATAAAGGGTAAGTAGATACTAGTTTTAATTTAAACATACACTGTACAAAAAATATCACATAGAAGGCTACTTTTATAACTACACTTCTAATGGGGGCAAAGACGATATAGTTAACACTCAATGATCCATTGCAATTCAATCCAAGGTCAATCACTAATAGATAGTCTGAGTCATATTAATTCAACCCTAATCTCCTTTCGATCTCAAAGGGTTAAATTGTGATATATCCTTTTGATCTCAATAACATTAATACAAAACACCTTACTACCTTAACTAAGACTTTACGTTTTAGGAAGACTTGAATTCAAGAATTAAACCCTAATTTTTCTCCTTTAGGTATCAAATTCAAGATTCAAAGTTCAAATGCATTTAATAATCTAACTCTCCACTTCACATATTCTATATTCAAGGAATACATGAAGATCAGAAACAAAGTTTGAGCATGCACTTTCAACTCATTAATTCAAACATGAAAACTATATTGATCCTATTTCATGAAATCAAACATGGAAACAAGGAGTTACAAAGGCAGTAAAGCAATAATTCAAACACCGAAATAGCTTTGCCTATTTCTTGCACAAAAGCCCCAATTTCATACAAGTAATTACACCCACAAGCCTAGCATTTATTAACAAGGAAATGAAGAAAGGAAAAATATATTTACTAATATCGAACACAATCTCCAAATCCACAAATGAAATGTGAGGCAACTTGCTTTCAGTGCCTCAACCCCCTAAATCAACAACACTATGGGATCTAGTTTTTGATGTGTTTTTATCTCTACAATCTTCTCTCTCAAAGAATCATTGGATGATCAGTAATGATCATTCTAACCCTTTTTCTAAATTTGGGTGTTGAGAATTTTGCATTCTGGCTCTGTCTAAAAAGGCTGGAATCGCAAAAGCAGAAGCATGTTCACAAGAGTGAATGTAAGTTCGCTTAAGCTAACTCCGCCTTTTTCGATCAGTTCATAGACGTGAATTCCTCCACTCGGTAAAGCGACCTGTGGACCTTGTTTACTAGTTCACTTAATCGTACAGTTCTCCGCAGGAGTGAGACCTGAGGCTTGTATTCTTCTAGGTTTTTCTCTTTTTCAGCTTCTACTCAACTTTTGTTCATCCTTTTCTTTCCCAACATGAAAACACCTGAAACAACACAATTCAAAGTATAATTATCCTCTTTATCTACTTTAGAGCAAATAAATCACAAAAAGAGCCTCAAATTAATGCAAATTCACCACTCATCACATATTCAATGTCATTTTGTCCCTAATTTTAAGTCCTATAACTACCCTTCTACCCAAAAACTAACCCAACTCTCTCTAGTTTAAGAAGAAATCTAGGGTTTCAAGATACAATTCTCCAATTTCTCCATTAATATTGGGATTTATTTATCAAGGTATGTAGGGTTTCATCAATGTGTTCTATTCAACCATTGAGCCCCAAATATTTCTCAATTCTCCACGTTCAATTTCATCAAATAGATTAAGTTTTATTCAATATTCATGGGTTCTAATTGTGTTTATTCATTTGTTTCAATTTCATCTTATTATGAGTTTTGATTCAATTTCATATTTTTCAAGTGATTTACTAAGAACCCGTGCATTTTTTTTTTTGACTATGAACTCTTAGACATGAATTTATGAAGATATAAGTTTATGAAGAAAGCTATGAATGTATGAATGATAAATTTATGGAAGTGTATGCATGATTTATGAAAAGATGTTCTATAATGTATGTTGTTTTGAGGTAAGCATCAATGAGATTGTGAAAGGACTTTCTCACATATTAAGGAATCATGATTAGGTGAAAGGTTTTCTAACATATGCACAATTCATGATTTAAGGATCTACTCTATGATGATTTAAGCTTTAATTAGTAACTTAATTGTGCTTATCCATGAATGATGATACATATAATTAATATGACTATTCCTTTGGGATGTTACTTAGCATCGTGAGGACGTTGAGATGGAGCCTCTCGCGTTAGAAGAGGCCAACTCTTAAGAAGCAATATCCTTGTCCCCAATTATCGCAACCCAGGGGTACACCTTAGATGTAACATTGTGTATAGGATCCCGAGACACCCCATACAAGCCGCTTAGCATTCATAACATAATAAATAGAACAAAAGGAGTAAAAAGAACATTACAAGTTCAATAGTTTTATAAAAGGAAAGCGGAAGTCTAAACACTTGTCCCAACAGCCATCCAGTACAATAGAATGAAATTGGGCCTAGCCCATACATCATATCCAAAACTGAAATATAAGAAGTAAATTAAGAACAAAGAAAGTTCTTCCTCAAAACTTGAGGACTCACAAAAGCTCGGGAACCTCGCAATCAACCAGTAGCCACAAAATTGAGAAACATAAATGTCGGACCCTACATTTGGGGAAATTTAGGCAAGACTATGTGTTAGCACTAATCAATGTACCACGTATGATAACTATGCATAAAACATTTAAATCATGCTAAAAGAGGACATTTTATTACATGAAATTGACCAAGCTAAAATAACATATAATATGATTAGAAAACACAAGTCATAAAATATGGTCAATGCAAGCTAACATCCTTAAAACCTTTGAACACATATGAGATACTTCTTGAAGTAACCTTATTTCATTATTATGTGGGAATTAGCCTTAACAAGCATAGAGACCATGTGAACTATAGCATGATCCCCCGGTGTCTCCCAGATCGAAAAGGGTTGTCCTATTTTCCAAGGTAAGGACCATGAACTTCTAGCTTAGGTGAATCCACAAGCTACTGTTAATCTAGACAATCATCCTATGGGGGCACATAGGTAAGGGATAAGGAGATCACTTATAGAAACCTGACCTCTACTAATGGGAGAGCTTCCATCTCAATATCCTCTTGGTGCTAAGCATAAATCCCATGGTATAGTTATTTCTTACTTGTTCTGATTATCCATGGAAGGGCACGTCATTTTGCCAATCCAAGGTAAGTCATTATCCATAGAAACCTATCATTCAATAACCAATCCAAGCTAAGTTTCATTAGGATAAATCTTAATCTTTGATTAAATTAGGTGAGAAGACCTATCAACCTTAGAATCCTTATTATGGGAGAAAACCTTTCACATCAAGATTTCATGTGTATATGAGAAGTCTTTTAAACAACACAACAATAACATCATCATTGATACTTTACTCTCAAAGTATCGTTAAAACATTTGCATAAATTTCATAAGAACACGCATAATTCCATAATTTACCTTCCAAGTTCACAAACCACTTCCAATCATCAATAATTTGAAAAAATAGGTTAGATATGAATTTCATCACAATTCATGTAATTCTATTAATACGTGCTTCATTTCATAAAACTTTTCCTTCATAATCAACCCACATCATATGATCGTAGTTTGGAAAACATGAGAATTACAAGGGTTCATAGGAAAATCATCATAAAATCATATTATTTCATCAATTCATCCATTAGAGATCATAATTCAATCATTTAAATCAATAATCAAGAGAACTCATGACAATTGAAGAAAACCCTAACTCAATTGGGGATTTCTAACTTTGAAAATAAAGGAATTTGGGAACTCCATGAATTGAAAGAAATTCGTGGATGAAAACTATCATACCTTGAAGCCAATTGCTTATCTTCAATGGAAGAATTGAGACTTGACTTGAAACCCTAGGTTGAATCCTTCTTCCTCAAACTTTTTAGAGAGAGAAATATTTGAGAGTTCTTCTTTTTAGTTAATTTGAAGAGAATGCATTGAATGAACTAATTCATGGGTTGGAATCACTTATATAGGAGTCTTAATGAAAGGTAAAATGAGGAAGTATAGAGATAAAATAATTAGGAAAAGACCCAACTACACCTGAAATAACTGCCGAACCCACCACCAACGGACCACTAACGACGGACCGTGGACTGACCGACGGTCCGTCCTACATGACCGTCGTCTATGTTAAGAATGGCGATTTTGGGGCATTGGAACCATAGGCCCTCAACCCTGGACGGTGGTCTTACTCATTGTTCATTGGTCATGCTGTGGTTTCATGGCTTCTGAACAATTAGGGTGCCTAGTCCATGGACCACACCCACGCTCCGTGGTCCCATCCACGGGCCTTGGTTGGCCCCCGTGGCTAGCACCTGAAATTCCTGAAAACTATTATGTTGCCCTTTTTCGAATCCGGGTCTTACACTAACTACTTATTACCGTAGGTTTTAACTTAGAAACATATGGCTAGGGGATCGAACTAAGCTAGAAGTTTAAGGTCCTTGCTATGGAAAGCAAGGACATATCTCTTCAGTGTGAGAGTGAGACATAATATTCTATGTTTTAGCTCACATGGTCTATATATGTTAATAGTAAATATCCCACGAAATAAACTGAGTTGTTCTTAAAGGTTCATAAAGTTTTCTATACGATTTTAAGATTTGTTGACCAAGTTCCTGGTTTATGATTTTTCTTTATGGGTTTTTACTACATTTTAGCTTGGTCATGCATATCATGTTTTTCTTCATTTCCCCTGAAGAACATCTTTTATGTTTTATTGCATATCCCTCATACCTAGTATGTTCTATGTCCTAATGCATACTTGTGGCTACAATGTCTAACTAATGTAGGGTCTAAAGATCTTCCTACTCCCCATCGTGGCTAGTTGCTTTGTCATTTAATGTTCAAAGAGTTGGTGAGCCACTACAACAAATGTGATAATTAACTACGAAATTATTAGGTATGATACAAAAATCATCACTAATTATTCATCTTTTGTGAAAAAAAATTAATTTCGTATTTATATGCATGGGCAACATACTTATAGTGATGAAACTTATAATTTCCTGGTGAAGTTTTGTCCACTAAAGTTTCCTATCAAAACATAATTTGACGTCATTTATTAAGAATCGTTAGAGACAAATTTGAAATTATAAGTGACACATTATACTGTCACTAATTATGCATCAAATTTGTGACAAATTATTTTTTGTCTTAAAATTAGTAATATTTTTTTATACGAAAAAGTTTCGTCACAAAAAATAAATTGTTACAGTAGCAACAAATTAGATATCATAGTTAAAGGTTGTAACCTTTAGCCATATATTTTATGTTTATTAGTGACCTTGGTTTTTGTCACTAATAATATAAGCAATTAGTGACAATCATTTTATTGTCTCAAATCAATTTGTGATTTGGTGACAACGTAGTTTTGTCACAAAATATGCAATGTTTAAATAGTGATGATTAAATATTTATAGCCGAATAATTTAACTATTTTCTCTAAAAACATAATAGCTAAAAATAAAATTATCTTTGGCTACACTTATTTATGATAATAAGTAAGGTTATATTTGTCTTGGCAAACTCGATCCATTAGCCATTTTCGCAAGAGGGTACTCATTTTAGGCCGAGCTATGATAAATGGGTTGGTCTAGAGCTGGTTCGGGGTATTAGAGACATTGTTGGACCCATCCCACGATCCACCTAACTCTAGAAATCGAGCTACTAGAGCCAGGTAGGATTTGGGTCATAAGCTTTATATGGACTTGGTTTGTGGGCTAGTAATTTGTGTTTTTTAAGTTAAATTCTCCAACCTGAATCAAATTTAAAAGTTGAATTTTAATCATTTAGCGTAGTGTTATCCATTTAATTTTGAAACAATGGTAACCATTATGAATTTAAAATTTAAAATTTGAAAGTTAATATTTTTATTTACAGATAATTTTCTCTCTGTCTATATTTCTACTTAGTTTTGCTTATTTTTTTATTTCCAACTTTCATCTTTCATTTAATTAAATAAAGCGAAATATTATTAAAAAACAAGTGTAGTGTTATGAATTTGAAAGTTGAGTTATAATCATTAATAAGGTAATTTTAATAATATAATTTTGAAATAATTTTAACCTTTGTGAATTTAAATTTGAAAGTTCAAATTTATTTCTTCACACAATCTTCTCTATCTATTTTTATACTTTTCAATTTAGTTCTTGTCTATTATTTTATTTTCAACTATGAAGTTTCAATATGTGTACTCACTTTGATTGAATCTAAAGTGTCACCACCCAAAAATGGATGTGATGACACTAGTCTTATCCCACCAAGACAAGTTAGCCTAAAAATTCAAAACTAAATACAATAAAATGCGGAAGTAAAATAAGACTGAAAATTTAATAATAATTAACAACGCCGATAACAAAGTCAACTTAATTAAATCCCCCAAAATATGGTTGTCACGTGTACTCTCTATAATATATTGCAATAGATTTGAGAGAAACAAACAAGTCTCAAATGATATTGTCTCTAAAGTAGGACAGGATCACAAATAGGACTATAAAGGTATACTGAGATGACAATCATCTTCCTCACAAATATCCGTAGGAAGCCTCAAACAAGAATATAAGAGAGAGAATCATGAAGATCTGGGCTCATAACCTAGACAAATGTAGAAGCAAGAGTTGAGTACTGTAACACCCCAAAATTTTCTAAGTTAAGATCCAAACAATTCTTTATTTGTGAATAAGATTGTACCAGGTGATTCTTAAATTTCCCATATATGTTGAGGTAAATTGTGTAGTGTGTGAATGACTTTTAATATAGATTAAGGTCACTAGAATCTCCTAGCACAAAGATGAGTTGAAAGTTTCCTAACCGATTAAGTTTTGATTTAAGATTCTCTTTGGGTCAACTTCAAACTACCATATCTCTTAGAATATAAAGAGTTATGTGGCTCATAACCTATAAAATTATAGGTATTTTAATCCACTTTCAACACCACCAATTCCGCATCCATCCACGGTTTAAGGAAAAAATTATAACCATTTTAGTAACATGATACAGTGTTGTGAAAAAGTAGCAGACGGGAAACATTAAAAAGGGTCTCTCTTTTTTTAATCTTTTTTACGTTGAATAAAACCTTAAAATAATTTTATGTCTAATTCAAGACCCAAAACAATCAGATTTTCATCTACTAATACATCATTCTCTTCTCTCACCGTAACGAAAAATCGATTTTTTTCAAGATTCTTCTTCAATGTAATTCTTTCTCCAAGAACTTCATTCTCTCCAACTAAAATTCCTCCATACAATTGTGAATCACTAATGAAAATCATATTTCCTGGCTATAGTGTTTCAAGAAACCAATTCAAGAAATCTCAAGAAACGTTTTCTTAACTATTCTCCTTCAAGTTAGGGTTTCAAGGCTTCTAATCAAGTTTTTCTTCAAGATTCTTCAAGAAACTTGTTCTTCTAGGTATGTAAGACTATCATAGTGTTGGACTAGTTCGCCCTCATGCCCTACATCTATTTTCAAATCAGTGATTAGGGTATGTTTGCAATAATTTTTTACGTGACAGAAAATAAATTACAATCACAAAAAAATGAAGAAACGTAATTTTATTCATCAAGATTGCAGATACAATTCTGTTCCTCCCTTGATTCTACTCTCCTGAGATTTATCCATGATTCGAGGGCCATTAGTTGCATATTTATCGAACTAGGATGCTTTAGATTTGACCTCTATAGGAATATTTCATGACTTTTGTGGACTTGAACTTGATCTTGACTTGAATTTTATCTTGATCTGGACTTTCTAGTTGAATTCAAGGGCTTCGAGCTTGTTATTGAATTCAGTGGTCTTGATCTTGATCGTTCTTGAACTTGATCTTGAACTCGATCTTGACTTCTTAAAATCATGAACTTGAACACTTGAATTCTTGAATACTTGTATTCATGAATCGTCAAATACTTGAACTTGTAGAGAAATTGCGGCTTTTGATCCTCGAGAATTCTCTAGTTTTAAAATAGAGGAGTTGTGATAGGAATAGGATTCCCTTCGTCCAATTAGATTTAAGTGACATGTCATATGGGCTTTATGGAGCGGTCTTTAAAAAAATCTATATTTATAATATTTAAATAATTAACTCAATTATATTAATCCATAATATTTATTTGGACTAATATATTCATGAATTTAATATAATCTGAATCACTTTATAAATTTATATTTAATAAATTTTAAGTGACTAGAAATACCCCCTTCTTCAAGTCTTGTCGAGATATTTTATCTTTCAAAGACTAGGCTTGAAGAATTTGAAGACTTCAACTTGCAAACTTGAAGAATTTAAAGACTTCAACTTGCATATTTGGAGATTTTGAAGACTTCATCTTGAAACAATTTAAATTCACAACGGTTAGTTCCCATTGAGTCACCACTATTTGGTGCAAGTATGAAGTTTTATGAAAGGTTACTCATAGATTTAACTTTCATGTGACAGATCAAGTGGGAACATTTAGTTTTTGACATTCACGCAACTAAACTTAAAATATGGTTCTAAGTGCCTACGCACCTCAGTGAAGAGGATCAAGTCACAATGTAGTTTTGGGAGTGAGTGATTTTTTTTTGTTGTGCCATACACAGTTTATTCTCTTGCGGGCTAGGAGTGACATACAGTTTCGGCTCGTACCTTAAGGATTATTTTAACTTGAAGATTTAGCTTAAATTTAAAGAGCTTCATAATATACAATTTAGGCTCGTGTCTCAAGGAGCATTTTAACTTGACTATTTAGTTCAAATTTAAAGAGCTTTATGATATACAGTTTATGCTCGTGTCTCAAGGATCATTTCAACTTGAAGATTTAACTCAAATTTGATGAGCTTTGTGATATACAGTTTAAGCTCGCATTTCAAGGAGCAAGATTTAACTAAAACTTGAATATTTAAGTGACATACAGTTTAAGCTCGTGTTTCAAGGAAAATTTCAGCTTGAAGATTTAGATCAAATTTGAAGAGATTTGTGATATACAGTTTAGCCTCATGCGTGTAAGAGCGCTTCAACTTGAAGATTTAGCTTAAATTTGAAGAGTTTTGTGATATGCAGTGTAGCCTCATGTGTCTAGGAACGTTTAGATATACATTTACTCTTCAAAGTCTTCTTCAGATGTAGACTTGCCCCGACTTTGGAGTTCTTCTATATCTTCATCTTCATGAGGTTCATAGACAGGATATCATTGATCTTCTCTTAAAGTGACGCTTAATTCCATGTCATGTGCACGAGTTGTCAACTCTTTGAATGTATTAGGCTTTAATCCCTTCAAGATGTAGTGAAGACCCCAATCCATGAATTTGAGGCACATCTCAATGATAGAAGTTTCACTAAGACGATCTTTGTAGTTAAGGCTCAAATTTCTCTAGCGATTGATAAAGTCAACAACTACCTCATCTTCACCTTGACGAGCCTTTAATTTGTAAGTTCAATCATACTAATGACGCATTTTGTGCTATAGAAATGATTGATGAACCTTTGCTTTAACTGATCCCAACAATCTATATAATTTGGTTCGAGATCTTTGTACCAGTGAAAGGCATTTGCTTTGAGAGATCGACTAAACTCTTTAATGAGATAATCCCCATACGTCCCAGCTTCATTGCAAGTTTCAATAAAGTGCGCTATATGTTGTTTGGGATTTCCTTTGGGATCAAAATGTTGAAGCTTAGGAGGTTGATAACCTTCAGGCATTTTTAAGTTATCAATTTTTGTGTATATGACTCTGCTTTTGTAGAAGAAAATTTGGATGGGGACTCATACTTGTCTTTGATAGCCTCTATGATAAAGTCCTTCAATTGATTAATGCAAATCAAACCTCCCGTGGAGATATGAATCTCTTTGATCTTTGTTTGCTTTATGCAAGACTCTCCTTCGTCTTCAATTGTAGGAAGCTTCAAAGATTCTTCATTCCATCTTCTTTCGATCATGTTATCCATCTTATTTGTTAGCATAGAAAGTTTAGTATCTTGTTCGTGAGCACACTTTGTCAAGCCTTCAATTGCTTTAGTCAAGCTTGCTAGTCGTTCTTCTATAGTGCAAGTGATTTTGATATTATTTGATGCTTGAAAGTTGAGATGAGAGGTAGAGATTGTCCCACTGGACGTGCCAGAATTTGTAGACAATAAAATTAGCGTCGAGAAAGCAATAATCAAAAATGGATATGTATAACAACAATCGTATTTATTATTTCAAGTGTGAATGTTACAATCTCTATTATTCCTCTGAATTTACATTTTCAAATATAATTCAAGGGTTGTTGAGCTTGATCTTGATATTTATCTTGATCTTGATCTTCAACTTGGACTTGGACTTGGACTTGATCTTAAACTTGATCTTGACTTGAACTTTGTCTTGATCTTCACTTTCAAGTTGAATTCAAGGGCTTTGAGCTTGATCTTAACTCTGGTGGTCTTGATCTTGGTCGTTCTTGAACTTGATCTTGAACTCGATATTTACTTCTTCAAATCTTGAACTTGAACACTTGAATTCTTCAATTCTTCAATTCTTGAATCCTCGAATTCTTGAACTTGTAGAGAAATTGCGGTTTTTGATCCACGAGCTCTCTCTAGCTTCTTGTTCGAATTCTTGGTTCCTTTTCTGAATAATGAGGACCCCTATTTATAATTTTAAAATAGAGGAGTTGTGATAGGAATAGGATTTCCTTCAGCAAATAAGATTTAAGTGACATGTCATATGGGCTTTATGGAGCTGGCTTTAAATAAATGAATATTTATTAGATTTAAATAATCAACTCAATTATATTAATCCATAATATTTATTTCGACTAATATATTCATGAATTTAATATAATTTGAATCACTTTATAAATTTATATTTAATAAATTTTAAGTGACTATAGGGTATTCTTGATATAAGTTGATTTGAGTTCTTGAGTTCGTGTTTCTTTTTGCAATTCTATTCCTAGTTATTGAATTGTTATATGTTTTGCATTAAAATTCTTGAGTTCAGTCGTTCATGTCTATATTTCAACATGAACCCTATGCATTGAGTATTTTTGAGAGGATAAATATTGTTGAGTTATAAGTTTCGAGTTCTTGAGTCCTTGAGTTCTTTAGTCTTGAGTTTTGAGTATTGAGTTTCCTTATTGGTATTAAGATCCCTGAGTTGAGTCATTCATGTTCATAATTTCAGATGAACCCTATGATTTGAGTTATAAATTTGGCAAAAGCTTTTTAAATCCAACACTTGTTTTTTATATTGAGGTTTTGAGGAAATAAATATGAGTTTTGAGAAAGAGTCTAAAACATTATTAGTATGATAATCGAGTATGCCATCAATGTATGAGCAGTATGGTATCTAGATATACCATCAACGTTTATGTTGTATGTCTTCCTGAGTCATCAATGATCAGATTAAAATATGATTTTAATATTTTTTTGAGAAAGATTTTTCAAATATTAATTGAGTAAGAGCATAAGGGGACTATGTATCACACAGAAGCATCAAGTTTTACATTGATAAAAAATAAACTGAGATTTCAAAATAAGTTATGATTTCAAAAGATATTTCTAGAGTAGTTACCTCTTTTAAGATGATAGTTTGAACAATTATATCAAACCACATGCAGAGTTATGTTTTTAAACATATGAGCATGAGTATATATTATTGAGAGTATATTGAACAATGATATGGGGACGACTTCAGACCACTCAAAGTCCTCATAACATGTTTATGCCAACATAGGTAAAGGGTTAACGTTTTAGATGATTCCTTATTGCTTTTTAAGCATAACTTAGTGGATCGCGTTAGTTGAGGTGTTCTATACCCCGGCAAGGTATATGACAGTTCTGGCAGCGTGGGAGAGACGTTGTATCATCATGTATCTCATAGTGATGGTTATCGGTTATAAAATATCCAAATAGAGTTAAAGCGTATTATATATATATATATATACCACTTATTATGTTGAGTTTAGAGATGAGAAAGAATTTTGTAAAGCATTAAATGATTTAACTCGTTTATTTCTTTACATTCAGCTTAAGTACATTGTTATCTATGGCAATCCATTATTTCAGTTATTTGTTATTAAACTATATTACATACTCGTACATTCAATGTACTTATGTCATTCGACCTTTTATCTATCTATTTTGTTGATTTTGGAACCAAGAATATCATTTATAACATTGGAATACCATTGCACTCTCTTGCCACATAACACCACTTACTCTAAGGGCTTCTTAAATGTGCCCTTTTTCTTCTTAGGTAGGGCCTTTGTGTAAGCCTCGTATAATTCTCGTACCCATTTTAGCACATATGGTTGCCTTAGTCTTGTAAACAATTTGAACTAGTGGAACTTAATAGTCACCCATATGGCCCAGTAATCAATCATTACTCCATTAGTAGAGAGCCTCCGCTCCTTAAGAATATCTGGTCTTGATCAACCTTGAGTCTATTAAGGGCGCTTCGAGCTATTATAGGGAGAACACGAGAAATGGTGGTTTGATCCTGAGGAGGTGATACCAATTTAGACCGAATATCCATCATTTTTGTCGATATATGTTTCCTTGGTCTCTTACCCATACTCATAGGAGAACGTGGAGTAGACGGTACTCAAATGTCTCGTTGATGGTGATGCATCTATGCCTTTTCAAAGGACGGAGAGGAGGAGAGAAGTCCCTATCTGACTCTTTATTTGAAAAGACTAACTATTTACCCTTTGTTTTAGACATATCTGCAGAGGAGAATCATTCAAACATAGAATTGGTGAAGGTTAGTGGAAATCAAACTCAATTGAAAACATAGTTCAAAGCTTGTTCTGAGGCTCGCCAAATGAAAAGGCGGTTCACCAAACAGATTAGATGAGTTCACTTAATTCGAAATCAGGCATATTGGGTGGAGTCAATTCCTACTCATAGAGTCTCCAAGTTTGTTTCGGTGAGCTAAGATAAGTTTGCCAAAAATGATAGTGCAAAATGAAAAAAAACAGGAATGAAAGGTGATGTCCACTCCCACTTGGTGATTCACCCAGTGGGTTCAGCGGACTAAGACAATTTTGCTAAATGGAACAGTACCCAAAGTCAAATATTTACTTAAAAAGGCGAGTGAGGGCTTACTCAGAGATTTGCCTAACTGCCTTAGCGGTCTACGATAAGCTCACCAAATAGGTGGTGTTCAACTCAATTCCTATTTTCAGATATTACACCAATATACCCAACAATATCTTGTTCCTCATCAACTTTTCAATCTACCCATATGCTTATCTATCTATGGGTAGTCATACTTCCCCCCAAATATCACAAAGAATTGCTCAAATTTACGACTTACCCTTAAGTAAGTCTTTACAATCTATCACGGGACAAAATCTTGCAATCGGGTTAACACTCTGATAATAAGACTTTACCCATACAAAATTTATGTAAGACCCTAGAAAATTTACCATTCAATTTCAACAATCACCCAACACATTCAAATTTAGAAATTTAGGCACAACTTCAACTATCTAACACATGGGCGTCATTCAGTATAAACAATGTAGCACTACCCAACGAAATTAACAAACAAAAAACATCAAATGGCCTTTAGTCCATACACAAAACACACTTTTAAGATAAAATCATAAAATAGAAGTGGAAAACCAACTTCAAAGAGAAGCAAAATGGGGGAATATGGGAGGTTACAGTTTGGGTCGACTAATCTAGAAAGATAATGCACTAAATAATCACACAAAAGGGATACTCACACACTCAAATATGCTATTGCAAGTGAAAAAAAGAAAGGGTCTTAGCGATGGCAAATAGTTTTCCTTTATTAAATTAAAAGACCCTTTGAATTTTTATTCTAGGCATGTTCAGCGGTCACAAATAACATCGCCAAGGTCATTCGACGTATCGCTAACTGGAGTTGAAGCTCGCTGAAGAAGACTAAACAAAAACAAAACCTGAATGCTTATTCAACAGACTCGATGGAGTCCACATAATGTACTTTGGAGGATCGCCTTTTGGATCTAAGATAACCTAAATGGATTGTATACTTTTCAGTATTTTCCAGCTCAAAAGGCGAAAAATAATGAGTCCGCACAATCCCTTTGGTGGATCACTATTATGGTTTTTGGCATCGCCTATTATTTACCTCACAACACTTTGACTTCTTTTCAACCTGCACTCACAAGCATGTTATTGAAAGAAATAAAATAAAATTAAAGACTTTGGTTGCCTTCCAAGATGCACCTTATTTTATGTCGTGGCATGACATGGTTCTAATTTTCTCAAAATTCATTTTTTGGATTTGGGACGGTGTCACTAGGAAACATTTCTTTTGCCTTGGAGTGAAACATGTTAAGATCTGGCAGATTTTAGTTTCCAACTATTTTATAAACACCAAACGAGAGGTCACCATTTGAGATTAGGTTCAAAAGTCATTTAATTTTTTTTTATACCTTGTCAGATCCTCTAACCTTGTTAAAGATCCTTGTGAGCATTTACTTGGTTCGGTTTCCTTCCAGACCAGTTGGTTCTTTTGGTCATGGACTATCATGGGAAGGAATTTAATTATCATTGCCAGCCTCCCTGTCTCTTCAATTTCAACCTCTCCAATCCTTCCAACAACTATCTCGCTATCGATCCTTGGTTCCCACCTTGTCATTGGTACTTTAGGTGAGAACTTCCCATTTGGTTTCCCAAGTATTCAACTTCTTCATTGTATAATGCTTCAAATTTTGCATAATCCAGGCATTTCCCAGAACTTGTTCCAACTGCATTCACCAATTTAAGTCCACCTCCCATGATATGTTTATATAACAAATTAAGTTGGGTCATCATTTTTGCCATGTTTTAATCTTGTTCATTATCCTTCTCGAATTGTTATTTGCTCATGCTCAATAGTAGAATAGACACTGAGTCTTCTCTAGCATGCCATGCTCGGTTAACCTTTCTCATGCCGTCTACTAAAAATGTTGCTACCTTATACGGTTGTCCTATTAATCCTCCTTGGACCAACTGATCAACCACACCATTATTGAGTGAATCAAGGTTGCATTAGATGTATTGGAACAACAAATTCCCTAGAACATCATGTGTTGGACATAGCAAGAGTCATTTATTGATACGCAACAAAGTCTCATGTAGAGGTTCACCTCCAATTCGCTTAAAATTTTGGATCTGGGTTTTAATTTTAACCAACTTCGCGGGGGGAAAGGAATTTCTCAAAAAGAGCTTCACTCAACTCGTACAAAGAAGTGATAGAGTCATTTGGCAAATCCACCAACCATCTTTTAGCTTCACCATCAAAGAGAACATGAATAACCTCAACCTCACAGACTCTTATGAGATGTTTTTGAAGACAAACGACCCACACACCTCAAAAAATTTCCAAACGTGCTTATGGGATCCTCAAGAGCTAAACCCCCAAAAAGTCCTCATAGTTGGAGAAATGTTAGCATTGTTCCGGTCGCATGAAACACTACCCTCCGGCCTATAGGAGGTATCTGGATTGCTCTCATGGTTTGAATGTTGTTCACATGCATTTCATTCAAATAACCCATGTTTTCATTTTTTCCCATAGTGAATATTGTTGTCATTACAGTGGTCACTCGTATCCTAAACCTACAAATCAGCAACACACAACACCAAACAACAATCTACTAAAAGTAAACATATTTACAAACTAATTTCTAAAATGAAATGTCTAGCCATCATCCTCCGATAGAGACAACATTTTTGATAACACCCAAACTACTCTTTAAAACAAATCAAAAGATTAAGCAGTCGTACTCAATAAAAATATCCAATGAAGAGTTGGGGTCTAATCTCCTAGAGATTGATACATTGCTAGTAATTTAATAGAAAATTTGGAATGTAAATTCATTCATTTGCAGCAATAAAATAAGTGGGTGGTTGATTCCACCAAATTTAATAAAGAGAATTGGTTATCAATAGTTTCAATGTAACTACGATTTTAGAAATCCTAATAAGCAACACCTAATCTAGGGGTGCGGTGACTGGAAATCAATGTCATATAGAGGTTATTTTTATACTCTAAAGTGATGCACATTCATGGATAGGCTGGGTCATCTTTAATGACACAAATCTTCTTTCGACCTCATCATATCATTTCATAGAACCTCCTTTCAATATCATCTATGTGTTATATTGAACAACCCAAACCTTATACTATTCTTTTTTTTGATGCAGCAATAGGGTAATAGAACTTACCAATTACTTGTATTTCAAGCAAGTTACAAATGTCTAACCTAAATTACAAGTATAGGACTAATTACCCACTTTAATCAATCGCTTTCGAGTATCAATCGTAGATCCGAAGTAGGACCTAAGTTTGAAACCTTAACCAATAAGTTAACCCTATGCTAATTAGCCCAAATTAATGTATGAACAACATCAACACAAAGCATAACACAATACCCACTCATTAAATCAACACACAACCTCATAATTGCACCCATAGATCTTGGGGTTTTAGCCCCTCATTATGAAGGGTAACGAAGTTATACCTTTCATGAAAGTTGCCATGGGTAACATGAAATTAAGCAATTTCAAGTAACTTTGAATTCAACTTCAATTTTTCAGTTTCAAGAATAACGTTGAAAAACTCCAAAAATTAGAAAGTGTTTTTCATAAGGTAAAGTGTTTCTCTCTCTAATTATTGGTCAAGACTTCAGAATTTTTCAAAAATTGGGAGAAAAACTCAATGTGTGACGTATTGGGCGACATTAGTTGGCCTCGCCGACCACATTAGGCAGATCGCCCACTACTCTTAAGCTCGCCTTTCTTTTACTCTAGGTTTGAGATATTTGAAGCCCAGCTGGCGAGCTCTTTCAAGTGTGCCTTTAACATTAAGTGTATCACCGAGTATCACTGTAGCACCTAGAAAATTAGTAGGTTAAACTAGAGCCTAAACATGAGGGTTAACGTCAAGGGCTAAGGGCAAGGGCGAAGGAAATTGGGTGAGGGCCATGGCAAGGGGGCCAGGGCAGCAAAAATGCTCCTAGCCACAGCCCACCATGACAACAAAGGCCTTCACGATCCGTGGTTGTTGAGGTAGTGAGCTACCCAAAGCAGCCCAAGGAAGGCTCCCCTTCATGAGCAACTTCACGACTCGTGGTGAAGACCACAGACTGTGGGAAGGCTCGCGGGGTTGCCTTCACTTCATTGTAGGGGGGGGGTTGCCAAGTTGATATGGCTACTGGACATAGGACCATGGGCACCATAACGAGCTGTGGTGCATTTGACGGGTCGTGAACATGGGCGTAGTGTCTGGGAAAGGGCTTCCTAGTTAGGGGTTCTTTGGTAAATTCCTAATTAGGTAGTTATTAAATGGGGTCGATTTATTTTGTTTTAATTCACCTATATATGTCATGCTCGGTTTACTTTGGTCATGTCATCTAGCAACAATGATGTTACCTCTTATGGTTGTCGCATCAGGCCAATTTGTGAAAGTTCATCAACGACACCTCTTTTGATTGAATCAAGGCTATAATCAAAGTATTGCAGCAACAAATGGTACGGGACACCATGTTGTTGGACATTGCAAGAGTAATTTTAGAAACTGCAACCATGTCTCATGTAAAGGTTCACCTTCATTTCTCTTTAAGTTTTTTATCTGGTCACTAAGTTTTACTGTCTTAGAAGGAGGAAAGAATCTATCTAAGAAGGATTCACTCAATTCCTTCCTTGAAGTGATAAAACCATTTGGCAATTCCACCAACCACCTTGTAGCTTGCAAAAATCAAAGAGAACGTAAATAACCTCAACCTTGTGGACTCGTGTGAGATGTTTTTGAACATAAATGACCCATATATCCACAAAATTCCAAAGGTGTTCATGAGGGTCTTCATGAGCTAATCCCTCAAATATTCCTCTCAATTGGAACAATTGTAGCATTGTTTCGATTACATAAAAAACATCCCTCCCTACTATTCGAGGTAACTAGATGTCTCCTTTGGTTTGAATAACCTTCATGTGCATGTTATTCAAATCTCCCTTAGTGTAATTTTGTGCGTAGTGACTATCGTTTTCAGTACCATGGTTACTCATGTTCTACACCTGGAAATAAGTTTTTGGGTGATAAAAGTTTACCCAAAAGATTTAGCACAAGCAATCCTTTCATAAATCGCCTCCAAGGCTTTCCCAATCTATAAAATTGAATATGGAGCTAAAACCCCAACATTTGTAGGTCCAAACCTCTCTCTGATGTCTCTTAGGTTACCACAGGTTCTCTCAGGAGAACCCCAAAATAATTGGGGGTCTTAGTTTTGCGAACCATGCTCTGCTTAAGCGACCATCGCTAAAGTGAGCCCTTGTGTACTTAAGAGAACCCCGTGTGAAAGATCAGTCTAACTTTTGCAAGCCTACTTTCACTAAAGAAAAGATCTCAAAAGCGAAGGATCTCTGCAACAGTAAGGACTATAACACCAAAATCATCAACAAAAAATCATCAAAAGGAATCTCGGGGTTCATTTAGAATCTCGTATACCAAGAACACATATGCAAATCGATTATACTCGATGTTTTGAACTTAAGGGAACCATAAAACATAAAATGTAGGTACCCTTCACCCGACATCCGTGAAAACCACAGGAAACTAACAAAATTCCCAAAAAGGGTAAAACAAGATTGGAACCTCTCAAAAATAAATTGAGACCTCACCTACGCCTAAAATCATCCCACCAAAAAATGGAAATCTCTTAATACCGATCCAAGCATCCGAACCATAAATTTGACCAAAGTCAGCCTAAAGGCTAAATACAAGTAATTTCACAACTTGGAACCTCAAATCCTCAAAAAGACTCCCAAATTGAAACAAACAACTCTCACAGATTAGATTCCACAATCCGAGACTAATGGAATTGACTAAATTCATTGTGACACTCAAACTCCAACGGACATTGAAAACTACTTTGTATCAATATTATTATTTAAAACTCAATTCTTACCAAATTCTCAACTTTCAAATCAAAATTGGAAGCCAATTTTGAAAACATGATTATCGAAAACTCGGGGTCGATAGAGGGAAAAAATAATAATTAATGAAACATTTTAAAAATAACTGAAGGGTCATTACATATTTTGATTTTTAAAAAGGGTGGTAGTTCTTCTAAATCTATTCCTACAGTTACATTTAAAATAAAAAAAATTCCGCATTTTTATTTAAACATAATTTTGAACAATAATATAGTAGAATTTTATGTATGTTGAATTAGGAAATACATATCATTGTAATGTAAGAGCGAAATAACTAATTATCCACAAGAATATATAGTAGATTTTTCTATGGATGATCATATCATGACTTATTCATTTGAACCTATAAAATAACCAATTAAAATTTAATTATATACATATAATTTGTATATTTATTTCAAATTGAGTAGTAACAAACGTGTAACTAACCATATCTCATCTAATACTATCTAATAGACGTTAATCCTTGGGTATGTTGCTTGTCTGCACTAAGTTGTACTATTTCTTAAATTCTCCATTCAAAATTTTTTTTGATACAATAAATACATTCATATTTTAGGTGGGAAAATTGGAAGAAAATTACTTATTCTACTAATCCTTTTTATTATTTTAAATTCTTTCAAGTATAATAAAAGATGTTATAAATATAGTCCACACCTTCATAGCGGTTTATTCGATGTACTCTTTGAAGTTGTAATCTAACAAATATATTGCTGCTTTAAAAAATATAACTCAAACACGTAGTTTTCCATCATAAAATTCAACCATTTTAGCATTACCTTTTAAAATGTAAAAACTAATTATAAATATCAAATGTCTTTTTCATTAGGAAATGCTAAAAGTTCTTTTTTCTGAAACTCACCACATATCATAATCATTATTTTCTATGTTACAATTGCTTCAATTTTGTAACACCGCAAATTTGGAAAGAAGGAAAAAAAATTGGATTTTTGTTAGCGGTATCTGTACCGACGGACTGTACAGATAGTTGGTGGGAACCGTAGGTTGTAGAGGTAAATGTTTTCACCATTACTTGTACTGGCCATAGGAAGGACTCGTAGGTGAGTCTAGCATTTGGTGAATTTTTGAGAGTCAAAGTTAGACCTACGATGGCCATGTACGGACAGTAGGTAAACAAACGGGCTGTACATGGGTCCCATCGGTGAATGTCCAAAGTTCAAGTCCCTGAACCCCACAAACAGGTTAACAGGATTGTCCATAGTTAGACCTACACACCGTAGTCCAACCGTCGGCGGAGGCCTCACAGTTTTATTTTAAAAGTTTTCTGTGTCTTTTCCTAATTATTCTAACTTAATACTATGCTGTTTTACCCTCTACCCTAGGCCCAATATAAACATTTTAAATCCCCAAATTACCCAATTGAACACATTCTCAAAAATTCATAAAGGTTATCAAAGTTCTACCCTAAATATTTCTCTCGCTAAAGTTTGAAGAAGATGTCTAGGGTTTCAAGATCAACTCTTCATGTAGCGGCCCTTTCGGAAGGAAACTACCACTTAATAATGAATCTACTTTAATACTTGCGACATTTAAAAGAAATTAATGTAGGGAGTATTGATTAAAATATAGTAGGGCGATTAGGTTCAAAAATATAAAAATAGTTAAGGATGTACATCGTGCCCATTTAAACATTCATTTGCGTCAAATTAAAAATGCATAAAATTTTAACTTATGGCGGAAAAACCCTTCCAAGATAATCTAACCATATAACTTACGAGATTTTCATGCATATATTATCCTCACACTTAAAAATGATATAAAAAGGATATTACCAACTTCCGAGTACCAAAATTAGCCGGTTCATGCTTCACACAAACAATCAAAATAATTGATAAATTTAGTATATTACAAGACTTGGGTTGAGAATCCCAAAAGAACAAAACATATAGCAATACTTATTACAACCCATGGTGACTTGATCAAATTAGCCCTCAAAATTTCATGTAAATATACAACACATAGATCAAGTACAAGTCCCAAGGTTTATACAAAATATAAATGCCTATATGCAAATGTGATCTTCATTACGGCTCTCAAAATCCCCATCTCCAATGGCCAGCTTCATGCATCCTATCGAACATTCTCTATGATAGAAACAACTATCGCTAAGCATATAGCTCAGTGGTGTAAAAACAAAAGTCTTGGAGCCCTCATATTCACCAAGCTACCTTTCTCAAGTCATTGAGTCTTGTTGTGTGCACTCATGATTGAGTCTTGTTGTGTGCACTCATGATTGAGTCTTGTGTAGCACTGTTTGAGATACCCTTTTTGAATGACTGAACTCAAGTTTGCTTGAGGACAAGCAAAAGTTTATATTGTGGGTATTGATGAGTCCACAAATTGGACTCATTTAGGGCTTTGTTTTGATAGTAATAGTGTCCTCGAATGCTTATTTTGTCGCAATATCTGATGAAAACTCTTAAGTTTCAGGTATTTGAAGTTTTAGTGGAGGCATGGACACTTAAGCGCAAAAAGGAACAAAAAGGTTGAAAACAACGAAGAAGCTGAAGCCTGAGCATCACCAAACATCTTTGGCGATTCGCCGAAAGGACATACTACGCCCTTTGTTCCAGTATGCGAAGCCCTTAAGGAAGAGGATCAAAAGGCGATGAAAGGAGTTGTCGGCGCTATGCTGAATAGTTCCGCGAAGAAGTACTATACCGCCCAATGGTCCAGAACATGAAGACGCTGAAGGAAAGCACTAAACGGCTTTGTGACAGAAGATGGGCGAGTCACCGAGTCACTCGGCGAACTAGACTAACTTTGCCGAGTTATCCGCCAGTACTGATTTCTGATGGCTATAAACACTAAACTTGTTATTATTTTAGGAGTTCCGGACCATTATTATATTTTTCATAATAGAATAGTACTTTTTTAGATATTTTCTCTCAAGTTTGGAGAGGGTTTTGTGGGAGACTGATGAGTCCACAAATTGGACTCATTTAGGGCCACAGTTTAATATAATTAGTGTCCTCAAATGCTTCTTTTATCCCAATATCTGATAAAAACTCTTAAGTTTCAGGTATTTGAAGTTTGAGTGGAAGCATGGACATTTAGGTTCAAAAAGGAACAAAAAGGCTGAAAAGAACGAAGAAATTGAAGCTTGAGGATCGCCAAGCACACTTGGCGAATCGCCGAAGAGACATACTTCGCCTTTTGTTCTAGTGTGTTAATCCATGAAGGAAGAGGATCAAATCGGCGGTGAAAAAGAAGCAGTCGGCCAGTCGCCGAACAGTTCTGCAAATAAGTACTATACCGCCCAATGATCCAGAACGCAGAGACACTATAGGCAAGCAAGAAAGGGGATGAACCAGATGATGGGCGAATAGCCGATTTGATCTGTGATTCCCACTAACCTTACCGAATGATCCGCTGCAGCATTAATTCTGCACACTATAAGTACTATCTCTATATTAGTGTTAAGTATCAAGCTTCATTAGAATACTCACAATTAGATATTTTATTTTGTCACTCTTATTTTCTCTCAAGTTTGAGAGGGTTTTGAAGACTTGAAGAAGAAAAGGCTTCATCTTCCCAAAATTGGAAGTGGGTCTCCTTGATTCTTCTTTCTTTGCCTAAATCAAGACTTATTTATCTGTACCCATTTGATTTCAACAACATTGAAGGTATAATTTTATGTTTCTTGATGTGTGGCTAAAAACCCCCATTCTTGGGGTGTGATTTAGCAAATATGGATTGATATTCTTGTTCGGTCTTGCTTGCTAATAGGTTAGATGTATTTTAATGGTGATTTCACCTAGTGGTTGTGATTTAATCAAAAGGATTTGTAGTTTCAAATACAAAGCCACCCATGTGTTTTTGGCTTGCCCGAGAGGGAGGTCGCGAAACCAAAACCACAAGACTGATGGCCTAAGGAGTGGGTTGACATGAGGTTAAGCCTGAGAGGGTGAGCCCTAGTCCCATATCCTAACACTCAGCTCGAGAGAGTGAGTGGGGTAAGGCGTAGGCTGGTCTTCATGCGGGAAATAGGTGTCTGAGAGGAACGCATTAGAAACGGGGTAAAGTGCACGACAGGGAACTTATTTCCATTTAAAGCTTAGGTTAGTCACTCTTATATTGAAAATTTCCTATCAAAAGCATGTACCCAACAATTTATCACAGCTTGTATTGCGGTCACACACCAAGAATCTCCCCTTATACGTAATTTTCCTTTGCATTTTACTGTTTTTATTTCATTTTGTGACAAAACCCCCAAATTGATATTTGACACTTTTGTGTCCCCCATTGATGTATAATGTTTTTATTCGTAAATCTCTTTAGCTATGACTGATTAGAACAAAATTCTAGTTGGCTGCATATTCTCAAAACCGCTCCCTTGGGACACGACCCCAACCCTTGGTTGGTTACTATATTATAGACTATCGTAGACACTCATACTGTAGGATAGTGTCGTTGGTCACGATAGGCATAAAAATGGCGCCGCTGCCGGGGAGTGGTATTACGTGAAGATGTAGTTCTCCTAGAGTTTTTGTTCTTTTTAGTGTAGTTTTTAGTAATTTTACCTTTAGTTTTGTTTTTCTTTGTTTATTGATTGTGTATGTAGGTCCTCTACCTGGAGCCAAAAGAGGGGCGGCCTCATGAAAATGAGGTAAACCTCACTAATGGAACTTGAGTGAGGAGATGCTCGTGCCACAACGTTAAATAAGGCGCTTCTTGGGAGGCAACCCAAGGTCGTAAATGTAGCATTTTACTTTTATAAATAATGGTGTGTTAATGTTGCAGGTTAAAAATGAGGAAAGTGTGGAAAAATACCAAGTTGGCGAGCAGAAAATCCATTCATCGTGGTGCCAAACAGGTCGGCAAGCCCGGCTGAATTCCGTTGTTTGGCTCAATACAAGAGTTGTACAGAGCCTATAAAACTCGGCGAACTGAAAAGCAACTTGGCGATCTCGATGCAGACCACTGACCTCGTCCCCATAAAATTGAAGATTCTGAAGAAAGGGTGGGATAAATGACCACTCGGCAGACCGCTGAGTGGGTCGACGAGTTGACTAACATCGCCAAATGGACAAGAACTGAACTGTTATAAAGTGCCAAAAATCTCAAAAAAATTAAATTTTCCCACTCTCCCTCCTTTTAAAATTCCCAACTTCACATCAAGGTAATATTTTCTAGATTATTGCTTGCCTTTAGTATTATAGTCGATAATTAGTGCTTGGAGTGGATTACATTGCCGCCTAACATTTCAAAAGTATTTTAATCGGCATCTAAGGTTGGTTTTCCGAACCCCAAATTTATTTTTACCAATTTTGTACTCATTTGAAATGATTTTTTTTGTTATTTGCATTTGAGGACAAATGTTTTTATTTGTGGTGGGGTGAGGCCCACCTTGTTTTGCTTGTTTCGGATACTTGTGTTTCAGTGTACATTTGGGTTGTCTGTTTTTAATTGTGTTTTTTAAAATTGCTTTGCGATTGTTTGAGCTTATGGCTCTCTTTTGGGTTTAATTGAAAAATAATTTTGACCCTTCCGATAAATTTTCATTTTTTGAAAAGTTTCGCCATCTCTTGTGTTGAAAGTGGTTGTTCTTGTACAAATTCAAGTCTCGGTTTCAATCAATACCGATGACTTGAATAGTGCTCTCAGTCGAACAAACATGAATGTGCGGCAATGACGATAGGAAATTAAGTTGCATAGACAATATGTGAACTCTTTGCATCTCGTTGGGATTAGCCATTTCTCAAATTGATTCTCTTGTAATGACCCTTGCACACTAGCGAAAGTATGTAGTTTTGTTTGAATTAAGTGTCGATCCCTTGGGTAATGAGCTTACTTTGAACCATGCATGAATAAACCCAGAATTTTCCCCGTTAGTCTGATTGATTTAGAAAGGTGTCCTCATGAGATCATCTTAGGCAACTTTAAAGAGTGTGAGCCAAATTTTACATATACCTCTTTTGTGACCCACCCGTGAGCATGTGAGACTCTTTTGAACACCCCTTGAGCCTTATCCTTCTTTGACAGAAAACTTGATAAAACCTAGACCTCTATTCAATCACCACCTGTAATCCTCATGACTTCTGATGTAGTGAATAGCCAACTTAAGCCAAAAGCTTAAGTTGAGGGTGTGGTGAAAAGGAAAAGGAGAAGTGAAGAAGTGCAAGAAAAGTCTCTTCTAACTCATGGTGTTGCACAAAAATGGAAGCCCTCCATATTAAAAAAAAGAGAGAGAATAAGAGAAAAAGAAATAGAAAAGAAAAGAAAAGAATGGAAAAGAAGGTTGTGGAATAAAAGTCCAAAAGAAATGGAGTTTCCAAGGAATCCAAGGAGTGAATAATCGTATGACTTAGAAGCACTAAAAGAAAAATTGATAGAAGAAGGAGAAGAAAAGGAAGTGTTGAAAGCTCCATAATTCATGAGGATCTTTAGTCATTGAGCCTAAAATGACCATACCTTTGTACTCAACCCCATTACAAGCCTTGAAAAGACCTTTTTGATATTGAGTAACCCGAATCGAAGATCAATTGGAAAATAAGGGCAAACCTATGGGTAAAAACATGAATTGTGTTCCTCTTTCTGAGTGTGAGCGTTGCATATGATTCCTGATCTTAAATTGAATAACTTCTGTGTGTGAATATGGGATCATTCTTCGTGTGAGGGCATTCTGATAATGTGGTTGAGCTTGAACTTGCATTAGTAGCAACTATTGTGAGCATGAGAATCTTTGGTAATGGTGTCTCACAACTTGAATCTTTGAGTACAAAATTGATCTTTGCATGAGTAGTTTGAGTCTTGTTATGTATATTCATGATTTGGTCTTGTGTAGCACTATTTGAGACATCCTATTTGAACTGTTGAACTTGATTTTTACTCGAGGACAAGCAAAAGTTTAAGTTGGGGGTGTTGATGAGTCCACAAATTGGACTCATTTAGGCCATATTTTAATAGAATTAGTGTCCTCAAATGCTTCTTTTATCCCAATATCTGATAAAAACTTTTAAGTTTCAGGTATTTGAAGTTTTAGTGGAAGCATGGACACTTAGGTGCAAAAAGGAACAAAAAGGCTGAAAAGAACGAAGAAACTGAAGCTTGAGCATCACCAAGCACACTTGGCGAATCGTCGAAGGGACGTACTTCGCCTTTTGTTCCAGTGTGTTGAGCCCTGAAGGAAGAGGATCAAATCGGCGGTGAAAAAGAAGCAGTCGGCGAGTCGCCGAACAGTTCCGCAACGAAGTACTATACCTCCCAATGATCCAGAACGCAGAGACAATTTAGGCAAGCAAGAAAGGCGATGAAGCAGATGATGGGCAAATCGCTGATTTTATCCATGATTACCACTAACCTCGCCGAACTATCCGATGCAGCATTAATTCTGCACATTATAAATACTAGTTCTATATTAGTTTTTAGTATCAAGCTTCATTAGAATACTGACAATTAGATATTTTAATTTGTAACTCTTATTTTCTCTCAAGTTTGAGAGGGTTTTGAAGACTTGAAGAAGAAAGGGTTTCATCTTCCCAAAATTGGAAGTAGGTCTCCTTGATTCTTCTTTCTTTGCCTAAATCAAGACTTATTTATCTATACCCATTTGATTTTAACATCATTGAAGGTATAATTTTCTATTTTTTTTATGTGTGGCTAAAAACCCCCATTCTTGGGGTGTGATTTAGCAAATATGGATTGATATTCTTGTTCGGTTTTGCTTGCTGATAGGTTAGATTTATTTTAATGGTGATTTCACCTAGTGGTTGTGATTTAATCAAAAGGGTTTGTAGTTGCAAATACAAAGCCACCCATGTGTTTTTGGCTTGCCCGAGAGGGATGTCGGGAAACCAAAACCAGTAGACTGATGGCCTAAGGAGTGGGTCGACATGAGGTTCAGCCCGAGAGGGTGAGCCCTAGTCCTATATCCTAATACTCAGCTTGAGAGAGTGAGTGGGGTAAGGCGTAGGTTGGTCTTCATGTGGCAAATGGGTGTCCGAGAGGAACACATTTGAAACGGGTTAAGTTGCATGAGAGGGAACTTATTTCCATTTAAAGCTTAGCCTAGTCTCTATTATCTTGCAAATTTCCTAACAAAATCATGTACCCAACCATTTATCTCAGCTTGTATTGCCGTCACACACTAAGAATCTCCCCTCATACTTGATTTTATTTTGCATTTTATTATTTTTATTTGATTTTGTGACAAAACCCCCAAATCGATATTTGACACATTTGTGTCCCCCATTGATTTATAATGTTTTTATTCGCAAATCTCTTTACCTACGACTGATTAGAACGAAATTCTAGTTGGATGCATATTCTCAAAACCGCTTCCTTGGGCACGACCCCAACCCTAGGTTGGGTTACTATATTATCGACGATCGTAGACACTCATACCGTAGGATAGTGTCGTTGGTTACGATAAGCATCATAGACTTGAAGAGAGGCGGATTTCACCTTCCCCAAGTTGGAAGTGGGTCTTCTCCATTCTTCTTTCTTTGCTTAAATCAAGGTTTAATTTCTTATACCCATTTGGTTTTAGTATCATTTTAGGTGTATGTTGTTATTTCTTGATGTGTGGCTAAAAACCCCCATTCTTGGGGTGTGATTTAGCAAATATGTGTTGATATTGTTGTTGGGTCCTGCTTACTGATAGGTTAGATGTATTTCAATGGTGATTTCACCTAGTGGTTGTGGTTTAATTTAATGGGTTTTTAGTTGCAAATACAAAACCGCCCATGTGTTTTTGGCTTGCCCGAGAGGGAGGTCGCGAAACTAAGACCACTAGACTGATGGCTTAAGGAGTGGGTCGACATGAGGTTCAACCCGAGAGTGTGAGCCCTAGTCCCATATCCAAACACTTAGCTCGAGAAAATGAGTGGGGTAAGGCGTAGGCTGGTCTTCATGCGGCAAATGGGTGTCCGAGAGGAACCCATTTGAAACGGGGTAATTTGCCTGAGAGGTAACTTATTTCCATCTAAAGCTTAGCTTAGTCACCATAATCTTGAATATTTCCTATTGAAAGCATGTACCCAACGATTTATCTCAACTTGTATTGCGGTCACACCTCAAGAACTTCTCCCCATACTTGATTTTCTTGTTAAGTTTTGTTATTTTTACTACTTTTGACAAAACCCCCAATTGAGATTTGACACTTTCTTGTCTTCCCCTTTAATTTAATATGTTTTTCTTTGTTAATTGCTTTAGCTACGACTAGTTAGAGCTAAATTTTATTTTTCTATCAATTCTCAAAACCACTCCCTTGGGACACGACCCCAACCTTTAGTTGAGTTACTATACTATCGATGATCGTAGACACTCATACTATAGGTTAGTGTTGTTGGTCACGATAAACATCAATGATCCGAATGAAGAGGCATGCCATTAGTGACAAAGTCACAGCCACAAGAAGGACAAGGTCCCAACAAGAGTGCCAGGTGATCAAACAATCCGTACAAGTGGGCGAGTTACACAAGTGTCTTTAATATCTTTAAGGATACCAACGCGATAATGCAAAGTGACAAGAGGTAACCAAGGTACCAAGATAAGCTTTCAGATTTACCAAAAGAAAAAAAGAGTACAAGTACAAGTTTATACAAAAACCTCAGTGCTTTAGCATAAAAACAATCCAACACAACTTCAAGAGTTCAAACCGTAGACCAACCAACGTATCAAGGTCCTCAACTTATTCACGAGTATATATAACCTTAAAAATAAAATTGAATGACTTATTTAATTACTAGCATCTGAATAATGTTGACGTAAAACAAGATTATCATCATAAGTAAGCTTCGCCTATACAAATACGACTATGCTCCCAAAACAGTGATTCTGGCATGTCTAGTACATCATGTCGCAACTTAGATTTGAAAAGGAAAAAGGCAAAACAGGACTTTATATCTTTCATGAAAGATGTAGGTACATCTCTTAAGGTTGCAAATAACGAAGAATCATCGCAAAACATATTCTTTACAAAAAGATAAATTCAAAACACTAACAATTGTTCATAGAGGATTTCAAATTCCGAAATCTGGACAGAACTTGTCCTATGTTGTTTCCCATATTTCGAATCGATAACAACTAAATAAGAGTTGTACATAAGAATAAGAGTTGTAGGTATACGAATTATCTTTGCAAATAATATTTATTCACTGAAAATGAGTTCTATTGAACGAGATATCCAAAAATTACTAAACACTACTTAGCTCAAAAAACAGATTTCGACTACTCACCAAAGAGAAGGGTGTGTCTCAAATTCCAGCCAAAAGGACCAAGGTTTTCTTGAATATTTAGAGTAATATGGTTAGAGGAATTCTACAGGTTTGTTAGAGTTAAAGAACACGAATTCTTATAGAGGAGGTGTGAAAATATATCTTATAAAAGTGATGTTTATCACTTACTAGATATAGCCAAAAGTCAAAGGTTGGTTTGCCCAAAAGTATACATATATACCAATATGTATATACCTCACCTCCCTTTCAAGTTATAAATAATTCCATTTAGAATATTACGTAAATAGCCCAATACAATGCCTTAAATTACGATCACAATTTATGTTAAGCAAGTTTGCAAATATCACAACATTTAAAGTTCCCAAATGAGAGTAAAACATACTGTAGTAATTAAGGAATGGTGTATCGAAATGCGAATACCGGTTTTAATATTTACGGGTGTTCCACTTTGATTCTTCATTGATTGTGGGGTAGTGACATTAATGTATGATAGTCTTCACCTATGGAGTTCTTTCCTCCATAAGGTTCCTAAATTCTTCAATTTTACAAGATAGAATCTCTAATTGAAATTAATGTTTCTTCGATCTCATGTGTTCCTTTCAACTATGATCTGATTGATGGTTTTATTTCTTTTTATGGATGAAATGATGTAATTGCATGTTTTTAAGTTGAATCACCATGAACCCATGCATGACCCATTATTCCTAGACTATGGTGATGTGATGTGGGTTTTCAACTATAAAAAATGAATTTATGAAGATATGCATGTTTATTTATGAAAATGATTTAAGGTTGCTTTGAGAGTAAAACATCAATGATGTTGTTGTTTATGTTGTGAAATGATTTCTGACATACTACTCAAACATGACTGTGAAAGGATTTTCTCACATAAAGGACCTTCCAGGGATGATAAGACAAGCTGTGATTACCCTTGTCCCAAAATGATAAGACAAGTTAAGATTAGTGTCTTTTAAGTAGGATTTATGCTTAGCACCGAGCAGACAAGTGGTGATAACCCATGTCCCATAACAATGTGCCACCATAGATTTTCCATAGATAAACATTAGCTAGTGGATCCACTTAAGCTAGAAGTTTATGGTTCTTACCTTGTCAAGTAAGGAGATATCTTTTCAGTGTGGGATAGACACCGTATTCCATGATACAACTCACATAGTTGATATGTCAGTTAAAGGAACAATACAGTAATGAACTAAAGTATCTTCTAGAAGTATCTCAAATATGTTTTAAAAAAGTTAAGCTTGCATTGACCATGATTTCGACTTATGATTTCTAACATGTTATTTTTATCATTTGTCTTGGTCAGTGCATATCATGTAAAACCCTTTCTAGCATAATTAAATAACACTTATGTATTTCTATCATACTTTCTACATTCTATGTACTGACGTATAATCTTGCCTACAGTGTTTCACTAATGTAGAGTCTGACACTCTGATTTAATTAACGTTATCAAAGACACTTCATCTAATACTAAGTGTCAACGATCGTTAAGTAGTAATATAACCCAATTAAGTGAGTTGGGGTCAAGTCCCAAGGGAGTCGTTTGTATTTGAGAATCAATAGAAAAGAATGAATATGCTCAAGTCAATCATAGGTAAAAATATTTACGAATAAAAGCATTGTTCAAATTTGGGGTGATACAAGTGTCAAATAACATGGGGATTTGGTTTCAACTATTAGCTACAACAACAAATAATACAAAAATAGCAAGTATAGAGACATGTTCTTGGGATATGATTGGATCATGGGCTAAGGTAGACAAATGGGTTATTGCAATTAATAGTGAATAACTGTAAATCAGTTAATAAGCCAGACTTTAGTGGGGATAAACTTTCTCTCGAACAATTTACCCCGAATCAAATTGGTTTCTCTCGAACACCAATAAACAGCAATTAGGAATAACCTTCGCTTTATTTCATTCACTCTCTCGAGCAGAATGTGCGGAAAAGGGTTAAGGGTTCACTCTATCGAGTTGAACCCATGACAACCCAATACCCACAAACCATCAAATCAGTAATCTTGGTTTTAAAACCTCTCTCGAGCAAGCCTAAAACACGAAGGTAGAGTTGCATTTGCAGCTACAACCCTTTTGATTAAGCCTCAATTACTGAATGAAATCTCATTTAAATAGAATTTACACTATCAATTAACAATACCCAGAAGCTAAATCAACCCATAATCACATAATCACACCCCAAGAATTGGGGTTTTAGCTAGACATCATAAAAAGGTAGAAATCATTACCAAATTGTGTTTCCATCAACTAGGTAAGATTAATATTGTCTTTATAAAGGTCTAATATGAAGTACCGTCAACACCCACTTCCAATTTATCAGAAATGAAAATCTTCAAATCTTCAAAGCTAAGGGAATATTTTCTCTAAACTCAGTTCTAAGCTCTCAAACATGGAAGCAGAAAAATAATGAAAACTATTGAATGCTAGATATTCAACTAAGAACTTAAAAAAATGTATTTATAGTCGCCAAAAATGTGTTACGAAGGTCCATTCGACGCCACTCGGCGATCCTCCCTTTGGTCAATTTCATCTCCTTTTTGCTTTGGCCTTCAGCATCTTCAAGTTTTGTAAATTTGGGTGATATGGCATTGCATCACGAAACTGTTCGGCGACTCACCGACTACTTCATTCTATCGCCGACTTGATTTTCTCCTTCAGGGTTTGGCACACTGTAACATTAGGCAAGACCATGGCCTTTCGGAGACTCGTCCAATGGGTTAGACGATCCTCAAGCCTTTTTTTCTTCGTTGTTTCAGCTACCTTGTTCCTTTTTGCTCAATAATGTCCATGCTTTGTTCCTAAATCTAATTACCTGAAATTCAAGGATTTACATAAGTTATTGGCACAAAATATGCATTTGAGGACACTAAATCTATTAAAATAAACCCCTAAATGAGTCCAAATCGTGGACTCATCAACACCCCCAACTTAAACATTTGCTTGTCCTCAAGTAAAACTCAAGTTCAGAAGTTCAGAAATGATGTCTCAAACATTGCTACACAAGACACAATCATGAAGGCACACAAAAAGACTCAACTTACTCATGCAATGATCAATTTTGCACTCAAAGATTCAAGTTGTGACTCACCACTATCAAAGACTCTCAAGTTCACAATACTTGCTTCAAATGCAAGTTCAAGCTCAACAACGGTACTGAAATGCCTTCACAAAAGGAATGATTCCATATTCACGCACAACAGTTCACAATTTAAATCTATGGAATTAAATGCAACACTCACACTCACAAAGATGAACACAATGCATGATTTCACCCATAGGTTTGCCCGTATTTTCCAATCAACACTTGTTTCAACTCACTCAAGATCAAAAATGTTTTTTCAAGGCTTGTAACGGGGCTGAGTGCAACAGTATGGTCATTTAGGCTCAATGCCTGCAATCCTCATGAAATGTGGTGTGAACAACACTTTCTTTCCTTTTCTTCATCATTTTCATTGGTGCTCACAAGTCATCCCATTATTCACTTTCCATGGACTGTTGGAAACCCCATTTCTTCTTTCATTTTCACAACTTTATTCCACAACTTTTTCATTCTTTTTCTTTTTCATTCTTTTCTTTTGTTTTTATATAGAGGGTTTCCATTTACCTCAAAACCATGGGTCAAAGGGGACTTTCTTGCACTTCTTGATTTAGCTTTTCTTATCACCACACTCCAACTTAGGCTTTTGGCCTAAGTCGGTTATTCAAACAAACCATAAATAATGATGATTATGGGTAATGGATCAAGAGGGGCAACATTTTTATCAAGTTTCTTACAAGAAAAGCCTAAGGCTCAGAGGGTGTTCAAATGGGGTTCACGGACTCACAAGGTAGGCTACAAAAGAGGTATAATGTCTACTTCCTTCACACCCTTCAAAGTTGCCTAAGATCATATCAAGAGATTGTATCACTTAGTTAAATGGACCAACGGGGTAAATTCTAGGTGTCATCACACATGGTTCATGGTAAGCTCATCATACAAGGCATTGAGATTGATATCAAACAACACTCCACTTCGCTAGTGTGTAATGTTCATCACAAGAGACTCAATTCGATACTTGGCTAGTCACAATGATATTCCAAAAGTTCACATATTCTCTATGCAACTTCATTTGGCCTCATCGTAGCCTCACATTCATTTTTGTTCGATTATGAGCACTATTCAAGTCATCGGTATTGATCAAAACCGATACTCAAATTTTCAAAAGAACAGACACATTCAACACAAACAAGAGGTGGCATAACTTTTTTTTGGAACGGTCCAAAAATCATTTATCAAAAGGAAAAGAGGATCCACATGGTCAATCATCCACAAAAATAGTTTACTACACAATTATAGCTTCAAACCCAATATATAAACAAAACCAAAGTGTAACAAAAGAAATAAAGTAAGACAAAGAGGGAGGTAAATAAGGGATCATGTTTACTCAGTCACTCCATCTGTCAGGGCATCGTTCCTGGTGCATTAATCTGAACTTGGGCATCAAAACCCATAGTCAACTTAGAAGGAACAACAGTTGTACTAGGATCAACTAATGGTGTATCTGCAAAAGAAGCTTGCACAGATGCATCTACCATGGCCTACTCAGTCTCAGTAAGGCCCTCATACGAAGCTTCCTCAGCCACCTCAAGCCTCTCCTCATCCGTCTCTACCTCAAACTCGGGATCAACTGCCTTCTCAACTCTAACCTCATCTTCGGTGTTAGCCGGAGGTATGTCTAGTACATCTGGGATCTCCACCGTCCTGAAAATCATGGACATGTCGATGGACTTCAGTTGATCCACATCTCTCTTCAACACAACAATAGCGGCCCTTAAAGCCGTCACGTCCTCGTTGGCCCCTTAGCCACGGTCACACACCGCTATCCTAGCTGCAAGGGCGTCAGCACTCAATGGTGTCGCAGCATTAGCCAGGGTAGTCTAAATCCTGATCATAATTGAGGCCTTGAGTCTGGTAACCAGACGATCGGTAGAATGGGCAAGGTGCCCCATCTGGAGTAATGAAGCCAGAGTGAGCATGGTCCGGGTGACAGCAGTAGCAGCAGTTCTAGGAGGCAATGCAGTAGCAGAAGAAGTAGGGATGTCAGAAGGTAGAGAACAAGAAGTACCTGAAGGCCCATGGGTCGGAGTAAGCAAAATTTCCTCTGTAGGTAGTAAGTCTGTGTCCACAACCGGGGACGAGTCCACCGGGGCTGCCTTCTTCTGCTTTTCTGCTTCATTATTCAAATACTCCGCCTCTATCCTCCGGATATCGATAGAGGATGTGAGAATCACTTCCACATCCTTCTCCTCATTTCTAGGAACCCGAGCCCATCTTCAAAGCTCGATGATCAACAGCGGAAAAGAGAGGGAAGTCTAGCGCTACTTGGACCTCATGATCATCTCTATTGCTATAGTGATCCCTTGATTTATCCTTGTCTCCTCTATGATGCAACCCAGACAGGCAGCCTTGGCTTGGCAGATGATCGACTTGTTCTGAGATGGCATGATAGTGTTGTTGATGAAGCCAAACCGGAACCTTGCAGCTACGTTAAGTTCCTTCTTTTTAATTTGTGCTCCAATTTCTAGCCATTTAGGAGTACCGCCTAATATCAACGGGGCTAACCATTTCTTCATATTGTCCAAAGTCTTTGTCCTGATCAGATGATGGAAATCGTCATCAATGTCATCGGGACAATCTAGGACAACATTAATATCTTCACTGTCACAGTTTAGCTTCTTCCCTTGACAACTACGTAGTCGATCGGTTTGAATGTTGTTGCCTGCTTCTTCCTTTGTGGTATCAAGGCCCCACAAGACCTGTAGAAATCTCAAACCCAATTTGGAATATATGGGCCATGGGGCTTGGTGAAGATCTGGAAATTATTAAACTTCAGAGATCTCATAACCTCTCTATACCTATCAGTCTCTCTATCAGTGGACATTCGCTTCTCCACAATAATAGGCATTAGCCCCTCACTCTTAATCTATTTATCGACTTGGGATGAGAACCCTGAACTGGTGGTTCAAGCACTACTGGCTGTGCTTGAACTGGAGGAGACGAAGTGGTGGGTTGAGAAGTCCTGATCTTAGACGGATCATTAATCCATTTTAACCACAGCCTTGCCCTCTGTGCTGGTACTAGCTCATCATCATCAGAAGCTACATTCTGAGGCTCCTGGTGCTCACCATAACTCTTAGAAGTGGTGAGGTGAGCAGCATAGATCCCGTCATTATAGAAGCTGACCTGCGGCCTTCTCCTTGCCTTTGCCTTTCCCATCTGTTGTGGGCAGTTTGGTAGCTTTGCCCCAGGATGCTGCATCCTGATTTAGTGTAATCCCTTTAGCTGTCTTTCAGGGTTGCATGGTCCTACCTACAACCTTAGGTCTATCCATGTCTACAAAATATCAAAAAAGAAGTTAAATACATTTTAATCAAAAGCACATAAACACAGTTGCAGACAGACTCGCCGAATTAGTCGGCGATTCGCTGAATCGCTTTGGCGAGCTAGATCGGGCTCGCCGAAGGGATTAGCTTAAATTTCTCAGAAAATTTTGGCAAGTCGGCGATGGGAAGGCCTATCGGCGAATCACCAACAACAATCGACAAGCAAAGCTTAGCCCGCCAAAATTTACCGTACAATTTTACCTACAGGGGTGCAGACAAAGGGCAGTAAAGAAGACTTTAGACGAGTCACCGAGTGCCTTCGGCAACCTCAAGCTTCTCACCGAAAGTTACACAGTCAAACATCAAGTATAGCATGAAATTAAAGCTGAGAAGGGGAACTTCGGCAAATTGCAGAGTGGTTCGTGAGCTCGACCCAACTCGCCAAACGACCCAACATTCCTACTTTCAACCCAACTTCTCGAATTCAACCCCACAACCCTCGAAAACAAAATCAAATAATGCACTTATCAAATTAAAGCAAGACCCATTACACTCATTACCCCCTGATATTTGACAATTGCGTCATCCCAAATTTGAACCAATCCCAACGACAAACAAGCACAATCCCATAAAATTTAGTCAATTTTAAGGCACAAAATTACAGGAATTCAACAATACAAACATTACGGGAAAGATTATCAAATTAAAACAAGCATGCAAACACAATTAAGATCAGAGAGGCCCAACACACAACACTAGGATAAGATCAACTGCATAAGAGTGCCAAATCACTAAGAGTAAACTTGGGGTTCAGAAAACTAACCTTTAATGCCGATTAAAACAATATTGTAATACTAGGCAACAAAGTAATCCCACTTCGAGCACAAGTCAACGACTAAAATATGATAGAAATGCAAAAATACAGGAACTAATGTGCGGGTGTGAATTTGGGAAATTCAAAAGTGAGGGAAAGTAAAAGAGTTAGAGGTTTAACAATTTGGCCTTTTAAAAACCATCCAGTTCTCGCCCATTCGGTGACATTAGTCATGCTCGCCGACCCACTAGGCGACATGCCGAGTGGTCACTTACCTCGCCGAGTTTTACTAGAACTCCAGTTAATGTAGGGATCCAAACGGAGAACTAGAGCATGATCGCCGACCTGGTCGATGACATGCAAATAATTTCCTGGGCCCACCGAGTTTTACAGACTCCAATGCAAAATTTTCTTGAGTCCAATGGCAATTTATGTCGGGGTCGCCGACCTCTTTGGCCATGCACCGACTGGACCTTTAGTTCGCCAATCTGCACATTTCAAACACTTTCCACATTTTGACCTGCACATTCAACACACCATTATTCCAACATTAAAAAAGAAAGATAAAATAAAACTTGGGTTGCCTCCCAAGCAGCACCTTAGATAACGTCTCGGCACGACGCAAGTCCACCCTTAAATCTCATTCTTGGGGCTAGCCATAGTATCACTAGGCAAAACCCCATTGTTGTCTCAGGTTTAGATGAGATAAGATATGACCCATTTAGGTATCCAACTGCATCATCAATACTGAATGAGAGGTAACGGTCTGGCTAAGGGTCGACACATCTTCTTTTATTCCTTTCAAAATCTTGTCCAACCCTTCAACTTTGGTCAGGATACGAGAAAGCATATCCTTAGCTCGATCTCCTTACGAATCCAATGGCTTTTGGCGCTCGTGGGAAGGAATATACTTATCCTTCTCCCCATCCTTCAAATTGGGATTTCGGTCCCTCCATTGTCGATCACGATCCTTCCAACCTTCATCCGTATTCCAACCTGTGTTACCATCCTACCTCGGGTAGTTTGAACGATAACCACCGTCTTGGTTGGCTAGGAAATTCACCTCTTCATTATGTAGGGTCTCATACTTGGACTCCTCCGGATTAGCACACCCGAAACCCACGAAATTTACACTTCGAGCACCGCTCCCATGACATTTTTGGACAAAATGTCAAGTTGTGTCAGGATCTTAGCCATGTTCTGGTCCCTCTCTTGGTCTTTCTCCATCTTTTCCTTGGTCAGTTTAAATTTTAAAGGGGAGACTTCGTCTTCACGGGTATACCGCGCCCGATTGATAGTAGTCATGCTACAAAAAAGCTGAGAAGCTATCACATAAGGTTGCTGCATCAAACCTCCTGGAGAAAGTTGGTCAGCAACACCTTTATTTTCCGAGTCAAGACTCCGGTAATAATACTGCAGCAACACGTTGTTAGGCAAGCTATGAGTTGGGCATTGAAGCATCAACTTCTTGAATCACAGCCAAGTTTCATGAATTGGCTCACCTTCTAGACGTGTAAAGGTCTGAATGATGTCCCGAAGAGTCATCATCTTTGAAGGAGGGAAAAATCGCACTTGAAAAGTGGCAACCAGCTCCTCCCACGAAGTGACTGATTTACGAGGCAATTCAGCCTGCCACTTGAACCTCTCTCCCATCAAATAGAACGGGAACAACGTCAACTGAACTGACTCTTGGGAGATGTTGTTGAAGGAGAACGGTCCGCATAAATCCACAAAATTTCTAATATGTTCATGGGGATCCTCATGAGCCAAACCACCGAAAAGTCCCTTTAAATGCAAGAGTTGAAAAGTAGTACTCGTGATGTGGAACACCGATTCCCTTCGGCCGGAGGCAAACAAATGGAACTTGTACCTCCCATAAGATGGGGGTCATTAGAATTAGGCTCGTTTACATCATTGAGGTTTCCGATGTCATCTTGATGGCCTACTTGGCTGCCATTGCTGTCGTTCTCGCTCATACTCCCTGTTTCAACAAACAAACAAGCAAAACAAAACTAAAATTAAGTACAACTATGACTAGCAAGTCCAAAATCCAACTCAACTAAGAATTCTCAAATAATACCACTACCAGGCCACGGTGCCGTTTTGATTTAATTAACGTTATCAAAGACACTTCATCCAATACTAAGTGTCAACGAACATTAAGTAGTAATATAACCCAACAAAGTGAGTTCGGGTCGAGTCCCAAGGGAGTCGTTCGTTTTTGAGTATTAATTGAAAAGCATGAATATTTTCAAGTCAATCATAGGTAAAAACATTTACGAATAAAAGCATTGTATAAAGTTGGGCTGACACAAGTGTCAAATAACATGGGAATTTGGTTTCAACTATCAGCTAAAACAACAAATAATACGAAAATAGCAAGTATAGAGACGGGTTCTTGGGATATGATTGGATCATGAGCTAAGGTAGACAAATGGGTGATTGCAATTAATAGTGAATAGCTATAAATCAATGAATAAGTTAGAGTTTAGTGGGGATAAAGTTTCTCTTAAACAATTTACCCCTAATCAAATTGGTTTCTCTCGAACACCATAAGCAGCAATTAAGAACAACCTTTACTTTAGTCCATTCACACTCTCAAGCTAAATTTGTGGAAAAGGGTTTAGGGTTCACTCTCTCGAGCTGAAGTCATGACAACCCAATACCCACAGACGATTAAATTAGTAATCTTGGTTTTAAAACCTCTATCTCGAGCAATACAAAAACAAGAGTGTAGAGTTTCATTTGCAACTACAACCTTTGTGATTAAGCCACAATTACTGAATGAAACCACTTTTAAACAACATTTACATTATTAATTAACAATATCCAGCTGCTAAATCAACCCATAATCACATAATCATACCCTAAGAATTGAGGTTTTCGCTAGACTTCATAAAAAGGTAGAAATCATTATCAAATTGTGTTTCCATCAACTAGGTAAGATTAATATTGTCTTTACAAAGGTGTAAGATGACGAATCTTCAACACGCACTTCCAATTTCTCATAAATGGAAATCTTCAAATCTTCAAAGCTAAGGAAATATTGTCTCTAAACTCGGTTCTAAGCTCTCAAACTTGAAAACTGAACAATAATGAAAACTATTGAATGCGAGATACTCAACTAAGAATTAAAAAAAATGTATTTATAGTCACCAAATATGTGCTGCGAAGGTCCATTCAGCACAATAAGTCGAGGATAGCCGATCCACTCGGCGATCCGCCCTTTGGTCAACTCCATTCCCTCTTTGCTTTGGCCTTCAGCATTTTCAAGTTTTGTAACTTTGGGTGATATGGTACTGCATCGCGGAACTGTTCAACAACTCACCGACTGCTCTTTTCTATCGCCGACCTGATTTTCTCTTTTAGGGTTTGGCACAATGGAACATTAGGCGAGACCATGGCCGTTTGACGACTCGCCCAATGGGATAGGCGATCTTCAGACCTTCTTTTTTTTGTTCTTTCAGCTGCCTCGTTCCTTTTTGCTCAATAGTGTCCATGCTTTGTTCCTCAATCGAAATACCTAAAATTCAAGGATTTACATTAGTTAATGGCACAAAATATGCATTATATAAGACTAAATCTATTAAAATAAAGCCTTAAATGAGTCGAAATGGTGGACACATCACGCTTCTACTTCTTATACTTGTGGCTAGTGATCCCTTTTAGATTTTGAAGATTGGTGAGTCCTCATGTTTAGAGGATCGAGACTATTTTATTGCTCTAATGTCTTTTCATTTCAGAATGTCTATGTGATATATGGGTTACGTCCCAATCACTCTTATGATGTAATAGATGGATTTGAGACTTATGTTAGACTTCCACTACTTTTATCAAACTCTTTATGAATCAAAAATGTTGTTTGAACTCTTTAAGATTCTATTATCTTGTATATGCATGCTAATTGGCTTGTATATGGTATCTCGGGGTCCTATACATCATGACACGACAAGGGTATCTTTTGGGCCGTGAAAAAATTGCAGTATCCTTTATAAGTAAAATTTTGTAGTAGCATTTTTTTAATGAAGAATGTCATGGCTCATTTGTATTAGGTATGTATGTAATTTTTCCCTCAATCAGTAATATTAATCTTTCAAATTAATGATAAACAATTTATTTGAATATATTATGTACTTATTAATGACCCTTTAAAAATTATTTAAATGCTCATTAAAAATATCATGTGTTTTAGCTAGTAACTCATCCATACTATTAGCTAACTTCACTTATAATGCGTTGATCGTGTCCGCGATTCCCTAACTGGGTCACCAGTTCGCCAATTTACATTTTTTGAACACTTCCCTCATCTACCTGCACCACTAACACACCAATTATTCGAAAAAAACAATTTAAAGCAATAAAGCCCTGGGTTGCCTCCCAAGAAGAGCATTATTTAACGTCGTGGCTCGACGCAAGTCCTTACTCAATCTCGCTTATTGGGGTTGACCCCAGCATTACCAGGCAACCCCAATAGGTCATTCGAGTCAAGGGGAGGTACAACAAAACTCAAGAGCGACCTAATCAGCTGGATCGATTGAGAGTGAGAACCAACCATTTGGTTTAACATTTCAACATTCTCATGTATCTCGTTTATCACCCGGTCCTGTTCATTGACCTTTTGGAGAATGATTTGCAGCGTATCCTCAGTACGGTTGTGTCCATTGCCTCTAGACTTCCTCCGCTCATGAGGAGGTATGTACTTCCCCAGACTTGTGCACTGGTTTTTCACCTCTGAGACCTTGGTGGCCAAGCTGTTCAACTGAGTTACCAGCGCAGTAAACATGATATTGCCCTCGACTTCTTGATTCAACTCAGCTGACTTGGCACCATTTCTTTAAGCCATTCTCAGGGGGCCTGCATACAATCAAAAACTCAAAGAAAGACAACACTAAGAGTAAAGTCAGTAAGCTACAACTATTAAGAATAGAAATTCTAGTAAACTAAAAAAAATTCAAATAACACCACTCCCTGGCAGCGGCGCTATTTGGATGCTTATCATGACCAATGACACTATCCTATGATATTAGTGTCTACGATCGTCGATAATATAGTAACCCAACCGAGGGTTGGGGTCGTGTCCCAAGGGAGCGGTTTTGAGAATTAATAGCCAATTAGAATTTCATTCAAATTAGTCGTAGTTAAAGACATTTGCGATAACAGACATTGTAAATTAAAAGGGTGTCACAAAAGTGTCAAATATCAATGGAGTTTTGTAACAAGTACTAAAACAATGAATATAAACAGAAATCAAGTATGGGGAAAGGTTCTTGGGATGTGACCGCAATACAAGTTGAGATAAATCGTTGGGTACATGCTTTCGATAGGAAATTTGCAAGATAATAGTGACTAGGCTAAGCTTTAAATGGAAATAAGTTCCCTGTCGGGCAACTTACCCCATTTCAAATGCGTTACTCTCGGACACCCATTTGCCGCATGAAGACTAGCGTACGCCTTACCCCACTCACTCTCTCGAGCTGAGTGTCAGTATATGGGACTAGGGCTCACCCTCTCGGGCTGAATCTCATGTCGGCCCACTCCTTAGGCCATCAGTCTAGTGGTTTTGATTTCGAGACCTCCCTCTCGGGTAAGGCAAAAACACATGGGTGGCTTTGTATTTGCAACTACAAACCCTTTAGATTAAACCACAACCACTAGGTGAAATCACCATTAAAATACATCTAATCTATCAGCAAGCAAGACCCAATAAGAATATCAACCCATATTTGCTAAATCACACCCCAATAATGGGGGTTTTAAACCACACATCAAGAAATAAGGAATTATACCTAACATGATAATCAAATCAACTTAGTATAAGAAATTAAACCTTGAATTAAGCAAAGGAAAATGAGTAGAGAAGACCCACTTCCAACTTGGTGAAGATGAACTCCTTTCTTCAAGTCTCCACAAAACCCTCTCCAAGCTTGAGAGAAAAATATAGAAAAGTACTATAGAATAATAATAAGGTTACCGTAAAATGTTCCACACTAAGACTACAACTCTAACTAGTATTTATAGTTTTCACAGATTGTGCTGCGGAGGATTGTTCGGCGACATTAGTCGGTATCGCCGATGAACTCGGCGATCCGCCCTTTGGTCAGCTCATCGCCTTCAGTGTCTTGCCTTCAGCATCCTTGCATTCTGGATCATTGGGTGGTGCCGTATTGCTTCGCGGTACTAATCGGCAACTAGCTGACTGCTCCTTTCCTCACCTTTTGATCCACTTTCTTCAAGGCTTCACGAATTGGAACAAAGGGCGAAGTGTGTTCCTTCAGCGATTCGCCAAGCTGTCTTGGCGATCCTCAGGTCTTCATTTCTTCGTTCTTTGCAGCCCTTTTTGTTCCTTTTTTCGCCTAAGTGTGCATGCTTCCTCTAAAAGATCAAATACCTGAAACTTAAGAGTTTTCATCAGATATTGAGATAAAACAAGCATTCAAGGACACTATTTCTATTAAAATAAAGCCCTAAATGAGTCCAATTTGTGGACTCATCATTTATCCATGATATGTTAACATTTTCTATAAGAGTATCATGTTTAATTTTTTGTTTTTAATTTATAACTTATGTTATATTTTAAGTTTCATTTGTTTTAGTAATATTGAATTCACGTTGCACGAAATATTTTGATTAAACTTGATAGATTATCTTTTTGTCAAACATTTAATAACTTATGACATTTTATTTATATATTAATCCTTTTATCAAACATGCATTTCATTTTGTTCGTAGAAACGTCATACTTTTAATTTTTACGATCAATTCAATTAAAATATATTAATTTGAAAAAATATAAATCAATTATTTTTTCACAATATAGGTTAAAGAATATATGTTTATTAGTTAATATATTTTTTATAAAGAATATATATCTTAAATATTTAATTTAATGTTATTTATAAAGTTTCTTATTTTTCTAGTATAAATTTTAGATAATTAATTTTTATTTTTAAAATTTAATATAATTTTATGATTGCAATTGTGGAACCAAACAGATAATGTGAAATTACACAGTGGTATCCAAACAGGACATGTGTAATTACACTGTGGCAACCAAACAGGTCAGTGTAATTACTAGGCAGTGTAACTACTAGGCTGGTAATTACTACCTTAGTAATTACACCAATTCCAATTACCAGGTGACTTTTCAAACACACCCTAAATGTTATATGGGAACTAAGTATTCCCAAAGATTAAATTTTTTCACATTTAAGATGAGAGGAAACACTGATTTCCAAAAGACTTTTCATGAGCATTTTTTAGTGCCATATCTTTTAAGAGAAAGACTTTTTGAGTAATAATCTCAAACTACAGAAAGAGTTATGTTTTTAATTATATGAGCTAAATACATTTTGGGAGTAGTATTGAGTACTGCCATCGGGACGAGTTCAGATATTTGAAGTCTCTATAAACCATGTAGCCAACGTGGGTAGAGATAGGATCATACTTTTTAGTTCATTCCTTATTTATTTTGAACATAGCTTAGTTGATCCACTTAGTTGAGAAGTTCTACCCTGGAAAAGTATAGGACAGTTCTAGCAGCATGGGCGAGACGTTGTGTCATCACATAACTTATAGTGATGGTTGACAGTTAGAGAATCTCCCACAGAGTTACATGTAATTTCCTATAAAAAAAAACTAAGTTATTATTGAGTCTTTCAATACACTAAGTTGTTATATGCATGTTGTAAAGCTTTTCTTTATACCGCATCTTAAATTTGTGCTTTATATTGAAATGAGTTGAGTAGAGTTGAGAGGAGGTAAGTGTTTCTTTAAGTTCCAGTTCACGCTTAAGTCTTGTTTAGATTTCCCCTCACGTGCTCGTACATTCAATGTGATGATGGCATTTGGCCTGCAACGTTTTATGATGCAGATACAGGTAACCATGATCAACATCCGGTCCTTCGTTGATCTAGTTGAGCTTTAAAGTCATTTGGTCAGCCTGTTTGATTCCGAATGATCCCTTTTATTATATTTTGTCATTTCAGTTTGATAGGATGATCAGGGGTCTTGTCTCGACATACCTCATAGTATTAGAGGCTTCATAGATAGTTAGACATTATTAGTTCATGACTCTTTTAATTTTCAGTTGTTTATGTTAAGACTTAAGTTGCCACTTTCGCTAGTCGAATGTTTATTTCTAAAACATTCTAAGTTATAATTTGAGTTATAGTTACTTGTAAAGTGCTTTTATTATGAGTAAGTCTTCCGCTATGAGTTAAGTCAGGCGAAGGGTTTTCTTAGGGCCAGCAATGGTTCTCGTGTGCCAGTCCCATCCAGGGTGTAGGCTAGGGGCCTAACAGTGCTCACCCTCATCTTCGATACCCAAAAGCTACAAAAGATTGCATGAACAATCACCGCTAGTAGTTGGTACTAGGACCTATATCATGAAAGAGATTTAAAGTGCAACATGAGTACCAAAACGAAGGTACTAAGTAGGCATCGAAGGTCGACTTAGAAATAAAGGTAAAACCACTATGATATAGAATCTACGTATAAAAAACTATCCAAGCGGATATGTTAGAAAGTAGATGAGAATATCCAATATAAATCTAAGTACACTGAAACTAAACCTAAATCAACCCTCATAATGCTAGAAGGTACACTCGTGCAAAAGTTTATATAAAACACGAACAGACCCCCATAAGCTTGAGTGGAACACAAAATAGATAAATCTACTAAGAGAAGAGTACCACGAACCAAAAGTCGGGCTCCAAGCCCATGTACTCATTATATCCAGTAAACTCCAAGAGTAACAATCAATATAAGCCGCCCTACCATCAAGTCCACTCCAAGGGGCATAAGCCACCTAGCTAGAAAAATTTATCCATGATCGTGTCGACTTCAAAGAGGATCTTAGGTATCAAGGCTGCCCAAATAGGCACTCCACTCCTAGGGGCCTAAGCCTCCATACTAACAAGCTTGACCCAGGGGCGTGTCATTTTCGATAAGGATCTCAAGTAGGCTGTAAGAAACTGTGGATCGACGTCCACTCACAAAAGATCACAAAAGGCCCGAAGCTTTTCTCAACCTATTCCCAAAAAAGCACACAACCTCAAGTAACATATCGGAGTTGTAGAGATAACAGGAGAAGATAGAAAGTCTACAAAGCTACAAAAATGTCTAGACGAAGGCTCATAGTATTAGAATCATCTCTTCTATGCAAGTCTACGACGACTTAGTCCATTAAAATCAACATTAGGGACAAAAAAAAGCTACAAGGCTTGTGAGTTTAAGGAAACACTAGTCTATCATAGACTAAGGCCATACATTCTTCAGATAATAGGTAACATCACAAGTACTTCACAATAGCATGCAACAACACAATAAATCCCTAGCCATCATTGTATTGATCCCAAAATGATACCGATAAACCCTAGGTACCCGCCCCTATTCACTCAAATCATAATGAATTTACACAATTTAGTTTAGTCTACAAGGAAAGGAAATTGTAATTTACCTTTAGTGAGACCGCGTGCACTCCAAATAACAAGGTCAGAATGGTGCGATGCTATCAAGAATAGGATGAAAATGTTAGTACGGTTGTTAAGATATCGAAATGAATATAACAAAAATAGACCAAATCATTTATCATGTAATTACCACAATAAATAATAAGCCCAAGTAGCATAAAGACATGAAAATTAACCTCAAATGGAGGTTCTTCAAGGCTTTTAATAATTAACCAAAGTATCCAAGATCCCAACGATCACGTACGACTTCAAATTACTCAAATTGGAGGTCAAGTGGAGGAGAAATCACCAAATGAATCACCAATAATAGATGAAATTCATGACTAAGTCTTCATAAAAAATACATGTCGATGACTGCTTAAGCGGCCACTTATGGCGCTTAACTGACGGGCGTGACAATGTTCGGCCTCGCTTTTGCGAGCTCTTAGCTACAAAAGTGAGCTTCACTTCTGTGAACCCAAGCCACAAATGTAAAACCAAAGTTTCTTTAATGACAACCACCAAGTTGGTGGGCCTTGCTTAAGCAAAGAACTGGTCAGAAAAGTGGTTGCAGCAGATCTCAGGCACAAAAATACTCACCAAAATCCCTCGGGCATCTCTCGATGGTTCGGGATTGTTTCGGAACGTTATGCACATATATAAGATATGCAAACTGATCAAAATCAACAATACAAAATTAATTGAGTAGTCGAAAACTCCACAAGAGTTCATATTTACAGATAATGGGTCCCATACCAAGCTCCATTTTAAGCCAAAATTCAAAACGGGGATCGAAAATAGCCTGGATCCTTTGAGATCTAAATTAAAGGTTGGTTGAGATAAAACTCAACATTCCAGAGCTTATCGGACTGACATAATTCTCATCCGAGCTTGTTTATATAGAATGATTACTAATGTCAATCTTAGACCTGAACTTGAAACTTAAAATGCCTAATCACATATACTCGCACTAAAAGCATTATGAGTCGAATCAATCATGCTACTAGCCTAAAACAACACTCCCGCAACTAATTGAACTGTTAAAAATTGGATATTGAGGTCATCCTCTTGAACTTTGGATCAACTTTTACCATTTTAAGATTTAAAAAAACTCCAAAATACTAAAACTCGCATAAAACCAAGTAAAGAACCAGTTTACCAAACATTAAGTCCTAGCAAGTCGTAAATTACTTCCAGTCACTATAGGAATGATCTAAGGGGTCATTGGGTACAACGATTAATAATGCAAGGATTAGTAATACATTGATTAGTAAGCCAAGGATTAATATTGTTGGGATAAGTAAAGTAGGGTTTATTTTTATCAAGTGTTTGGTTCATTTTTTCCCTGCTCATTTTTATTTGTATTAAAACTCTATAAAATGTTTCTTCTCAATTATACTCTTGAATTATTATATAATTGAGTCAACATAGATAATTTTTGGATAGTATTATTTTTTATGGCCTTCTAACTAGCTAGGAGAAGAACATTTTTTGTCATATTTGAAATTATTAATTGAATTATTTGAGGGTAAATAATTCCATCATAATAAATTGATCACTTACAAAAATGCAAGTTTTAAATTACAAAAATGTAAATCATCTACTTTTTAAACCAATAATTCGGTAATAATAGTAAAATTGACTAAACCATCTTCATTTACACATAAAAATTACAAGTTGTAGTTTCAATATGTATGCATATTTATAAATTGTTCAAAATATAAATATTATATTTATATGTGTTTGATTAAGATCACAAAGATGACATGGTGATATATTTTTGTAATGACAGTTGTGGTCATTTCTGTGTTTTTGCCTACTTTTTATGTCTTACCCCTTCTTATAACTTCCATATAGCTAATGTGTGGTGCTGGGCTAGGTGGTATTCTCCTCCATGTGTTTGGTGCAAGTAGTTTTTGAAGCCTTAAGTTCGAAGTAGTTTACTTTAGTCAACATTCTGAGATTCTGATATAGGATCGACATTTCTTCAATTCCATCTTCTCCAGAAGGGCCATTTTTTCCTAATGTGATTGTTTTTTTGGGTTTTTAGGTTGTCGTTTAGAGTTTGTGTGATTAAGCAGTTTAGCTTTTAAGTTTTGCTCAAAATGGAACTTGGGGCAAATTTTCATGGTTAACTTGCTCAAAATCAAATTTTGTTACCGTGCTTAGCTCTGAAATGCCGAGTTTGGTCTAGACTGATGTTTAGTATTTTTCGCGAAGGTGTTGGGTCAGTTAAGCTTGTTTGGGGGTTTTTTATGGTTTCTTTGTGAAAGTGTTGACTTGTAACACCACGGATTTGGAGAAGGAAAAATATTCACTTCCTTAGCCAACTAGGCGAAGTAGGGTGCAAGCACCGAGTCACTTGGTGACGTGCCAAGTGGAACCTCCTTGCCTATTAGAATAATTTCAGCGTTTACAGCTCTGGAACATTAGGCGAGCCAAGTCGGGCTCTCCGTTCCATTCGGCGTGCCACTATGCTCCCCCTCTCATCGCCTAATTGGTCTGGTTCCTAGGTCGACTCACTGTAAAATTCGGCGAGCTAAAGGCTCACTTGGTCAGTCGCTGAGTGGCCTTTGGAGAGCTCCAGCGTTTGTTGTTCTTTGTTGTAAGCTAAGGTCTTAAACTTCTTTTAAGATTATTTTAAATTCATTTTTAAGTCATTTTACCCTTTATCTAAAGAATTATATAAGAGTCTTCCCTCAAATTTCCCAAATTTAAGACCCATTCTCTCAAGAATCTATAAGAAGATCAAATCTCCTCTCCAAAAATATCTCTCTCTAGAACTTTAAGAAGAAGAAGGATTCAACCTAGGGTTTCAAGTCAAGTCTCAATTCCTCCATTGAAGATAAGAATTTGGCTTTGAGGTATGATAATTTTCATCCATGGATTCCTTTGGTATTGACCTTCTCCCTGATATGAAACGTATTTCTATTCCTCCTTAACGAATGACTCCGACAGTACTTATTGAGTTGAAAAAAACATTTGAAAGATCTGTTGAATAAGGGTTTCATCCAACCTAGTATCTCTCCATGGGGTGCTCAAGTTTTATTTGTTAGGAAGAAAGATGGTTCTTTTAGTATATGTATCGATTATCGACAGTTGAACAAGGTGACCATTAAGAATAAGTATCCTCTCCCAAGGATATACGATTCATTAGACCGACTTCAAGGAGTGAGTTATTTCTCTAAGACTGATCTTCGATCGGGTTAGCACCAATTGAGGGTGATGGAAGATGACATTCTGAAGACGGCTTTTCAAACTCGGTATGGTCATTATGAGTTTTTGGTAATGTTTTTTGGGTTGACTAATTCTCTGGCGGCGTTTATGGATTTTATGAATAGGTTGTTTAGAAAATACCTTGACATGTTTGTGATTGTGTTCATTGATGATATATTGATCTATTCGTAAAGTGAGACTGAGCATATCGATCATTTGAGGATTGTGTTGCAAATTCTTAAGAACCAACAACTCTTCGAAAAGTTTAGCAAATGTGAATTTTTGTTAAAGTCAGTAGCTTTCCTTGGTCATATTGTTTTGAGTAAGGGTACTGAGGTAGATCCTAAGAAGACGGATGCAGTCAGGAGGTGTCCTAGACCTCTAACTCCTTCAAATATTAGAAGTTTCTTGGGTTTAGATGGTTTTTATAGAAGGTTTGTTGAGGGATTCTCTTTAATTGCCTCTCCTTTGATGGCTCTGACTAAAAAGAAGGCTAAGTTCATATGGTTCGAATTATGTGAGAATAGTTTTCAATAATTGTAAGATAGACTTACTTTTCCTCCGGTGTTGACTTTATCAAAAGGGGCTGCTGGCTTTGTTGTTTATTGTGATGTCTCAAGAATTGGGTTAGGATGTGTGCTTATGAAAAATAGGAAAGTTATTGCCTATGACTTAAGGCAACTTAAGATTCATAAGATGAATTATCCTACCCATGACCTTAAACTAGAAGCGATTGTTTTTGCCTTAAAGATTCGTAGGCACTATTTGTATGGTGTGCATGTAAATGTGTTTATCGGCCACAAGAGTTTGCAATATGTGTTTAATCAGAAAGATCTAAATCTTCGCCAAATAAGTTGGCTTGAGTTATTGAAAGATTATGATATAAGTGTTCTCTATCACCCCAGAAAGGCGAATGTGGTGGCGGATGCTCTTAGTCGGTTATCTATAGGTATTGGTTCTCAAATTGAAGAAGAAAAGAAAGAGTTGGTTCGAGATGTTCATAGATTGGCCTGATAAGGTGTCCTATTAGTGTACTCAACCAAGGGTGGTGTTATGATTAACAATGGTTCCAAATCAACTTTTGTGGCGGATGTGAAAGCCAAGCAAGGTCTTGATCCAATTTTGGTAGAATTAAAAGAAGTGGTCATTAAGAAATCCATTGAGGCTTTCTCCCAGGGGGGGATGGTGTGCTTATATGTCAAGGTCGTTTATGTGTTCCAAATGTGGATGACTTAAAGGAATAGATCTTGTCAGAAGCCCAAAGTTCGTGGTATTTCATTCACCCGAGAGCCACCAAGATGTATAGTGATTTGCGGCAGGTCTATTGCTGGAATAGGATGAAGAAGGATATTGCAAGATTTGTGGTTAAGTGTCCTAATTTCCAACAAGTGAAAGTTGAGCATCTGAAACCGGGAGGTTTGTCTCAATATAGCATCCCTACTTGGAAGTGGGAAGACTTGAATATGGACTTTCTTGTTGATTTGCCTTGCACCCTACGACAACATGATTCAATTTGGGTTATAGTAGATCAGATGACGAAATAGGCTCATTTCCTTCCCGTCAAGGTTTCCTATTCGGCGGAGGACTATGCCATGTTGTACTTAAGAATATTGTTAAAGTTTTGTGGAGTGCCTTTGTCCATTATTTCTGATCGTGGTACCCAATTAACTTCTAAGTTTTGGAAGTCTTTCCAAAAGGGTCTTGGTACTCGTGTTAAGCTTAGTACGACCTTTTTTCCTCAAAGCGATGGGCAAGCAGAGCGTACTATCCAAACTTTGGAAGACATGTTAAGAGCCTGTGTGATTGATTGGAAGGGTAATTGGGATGACCATTTGCCATTTATTGAGTTTGCTTATAACAATAGTTATCACTCGAGTATTGATATGGCTCCATTTGAGGCCTTGTATGGTAGGAGGTGTAGATATCATATAGGTTGGTTTGAGGTGGGTGAAGTTTCCCTAATAGGTCCCAAATTTGTACATGAGGCCAAAGATAAAGTCCGACTTATAAGAGACAGGTTGAAAACGAGTAAAAGTTAGCAAAAGTCACATGCCGATGTGAGAAAAATGGATGTTGATTTGATGTTTATGATTGGGATTACTTAAAAATGTAACCCATGAAGGTTGTAATGAGGTTTGGTAAGAAAGGGAGGCTTAGTCTCCGATATGTAGGCCCATTTCAAATTTTGAGATGTGTTGGTAAGGTTGCCTATTAGCTAGATTTTTCAAATTAGTAGTTATCGGTGCATCCAATTTTCCATGTTTCTATGCTTAAGAAGTGTGTTGGAGATCCGACATCCATAGTTCCCTTATAAGCATTCGGACTTGATTAAATTCTTTCTTCTGAGGAAGTCCAGTAGAAATTTTAGACCAGCAAATCAAAAAGTTGAGAAATAAAGAAATAGCTTCCGTGAAAGTGTTGTGGAGTAATCATTTAGTTGAGGGCGCTACATGGGAGACCGAGGCGGATATGATGTCCCAATATCCTCATCTCTTTCCTTCTACTCCTACTTTAGCATGAGATAATGAGTTACTCATGGATTATTCCTTGTTTTGCAGTCATGTGTTTTATGTATTTCCATGATTTCCTTCTATGCATGATTTATGAAAAAGTTCCAAGTTTTGAGAAAATGAGTCAATTTGATTGATTCATGTTTATGTGAACATGAGTATGTATATTATGTAGACTACACGATTTGATGTTATGATCATGCCTTTAACTTGGAGTCGAAGACTCCTCCTTAGATTTATGCAGTTGAGTATGTCTTTAGCTTTGAGTTGATGTTTCCTCCCAAAGATATGTGCATTGTATGCATAGTGGGCAGTTAGAATTAGTTTCACCCCTCATATGATGTTTTGATAACGTCTTAGCTTAGAGTCGATAGTTCCTCCTTGGTTATATGCATTGCATTGTAGGTTGGGTTGTTAATTCCTCTCCTACTCTTTTTGTACTAGCTTGAATCTCATTCGAGGATGAATGTTCCAAAGGGGGAGATAATATAATACCTGGATTTAGAGAAGGGAAAATATTCACTTCATTTGCCGACTAGGTAAAGTAGGGTGCAAGCGCCGAGTCAGTTGGCGCACGAGTCAGTTGGCGATCCACCAAGGGGAACCTTCTCGCCTATTAGCCTAATTCCAATGTCTAGGGTTCTTGACTTTAGGTGAGCCAAGTCAGGCTCTCAGTTCCGTTTGGTGTGTCGCCAAGTTCCCCCTCTAATTGCCTAATTGGTCTGGCTTCTAGGTCGACCCACTATAAAATTCGGCGAGCTAAAGGCTCACTTGGTAAGTCGTCGAGTTGCCTTTGGCGAGCTCCAGCATGGGATTTTCTTTCTTTTGAGTTAAGGTCTTAAAAGTCTTTTTAAGATTATTTTATATTCTATACTACGTTGTTTTACCCTTTATCTAAATAACTATATAAGAGTTCCCCAAAATTTCCCCAATTTAAGATCCATTCTCTCAAGAATCTATATGAAAATCAAATCTCCTCTCCCAAAATCTTTCACTCTCTAGAACAAGAAGAAGAAGAAAGATTCAACCTAAGGTTTCAAGTCAAGTCTCAATTCCTCCATTGAAGATAAGAATTTGCCTTTGAGGTATGATAGTTCACATCCATGGATTTCTCATATCCATGGATGATAAGAACAGGAAGAAATGACTATTCCGAGGGATTTATGCTTAGCACCGAGAGGATATTGAGATGGAAGCTCTCCCATTTGTAGAGGCCGGGTTTGTAGTAGAAATCTCTTTAACCCTTACTTATGTGCCCCCATAGGATGATTGTTTAGATAGACATTAGCTAGTGGATCCACTTTCATGTAGATTTATGGTCCTTACCTAGGAAAGTGGGACAACCCTTTTCTGTGTGGGAGACACTTGGGATCATGTTATAGCTCACATGGTCTCTATGTCGGTTAAGGCTAATTCCCCACATTAATAATTAACTAAGGTTACTTCCAGAAGTATCTCATATGTGTTCAAAGGCTTTAAAGATGATTAGCTTGCATTAACCATGGTTTTATGACTTATGTTTTCTAACTCTCTTATATCATGTTTAATTTGGTCAATTGCATGTCATGAAATGACATGTTCCTTTTTAACATAATTTAAATGTTTTATTCATAGCTATCATACTTGGTTCATTGTTTTGTACTAACGCATACATTTGCCAACATTTCCCCAAATGTAGGGTCCAACAGTCAGGTTTCTCAGTTTAGTGGCTAGTGGTTGATTTTGAAATTTCCGAGTTTTGGTGAGTCCTTAAGCTTCGATGACGGATGTTTATTGTTTTACTTTCTTTCATGTATTCTCTTTTGGACATGATGTATGGGCTAGGCCAAAGTTCATTCTATTGTTCTATATGGCTATATTGAGACAAGTGTTTTAGACTTCCACTTTTCTTTATAAAAACTATTGGACTTGGACTATTGTTTTACTCTTATTGTTCTATTTACTATGTTGTGGATTGTATGGGGTCCTTCGGGGTTCTATACGCCATTTTACAACTAGGGGGTACCCCCGGGTCGTGACATGACTTTGTTCAACATTTGGACGAGATAATATCGGATGGCTATTTCATTTGAGATTGGAATGTCATTTCTAAGTGGTTTGCACTTTTGTTTGCGTCGTTTGGACTCCAAATGAATTTTGAGGTCTTGTTCAAAGAATTTGGAGATTTAGGTCTTTTTCTAAAATATCTAATGTTTCGTACTGATACTTAAGCGAACCCATGGTCGCTTAAGTGAAGTTCGCTTAAGCAACCAAGGGGCCACTTAAGCGAAGGGCACCAAGGATTCGGGGGTCGCTGAAGCGACCCACCGTTGGATTTTTTGAAGGAATATTAAGCGACCAAGTGGTCGCTTAAGTGAAGGGTACCTATTTAGGCGGAGTTTTCTTAAACAAAAAATTTGTCACTTAAGCGATGTTCGTATAAGAGAACAAGGGTCCACTTTTGCAAAAATTGTCGGTATTAAATCCAATTTCTCATTCTTTCTTCTTCAAAAGAAGACCAACCCTTAGAGAACTCAGATTAAGCAAATTGGAGAAATTCTTGGGCGATTTCAACCATTCTAAGGTTATTTTCTTCCTCTCCATCTTTTTTACACTTCTATGCCATAAATTTCTTAATTTAATCTCATTTTCGACATCTATTTCTTTTAACGCTAAACTTGAATGCATCGTATTTTTCCATTTGAGGTCCAAATTAAGTCCCATTTGCGGCAATCTTCTGGGAAAAAGATCCTTAACCAATAAGAACAATATTATGGTTTTCTTTGCATAATTCAGTTACGTCGATTCATGGCTTATTTTTGGCCAAATTTCCGGTTTGTTATTCGAGATAGTAATATGGTATCCTTTGACTTATATTGACTTGCTCGTTGTGTTCTTGATAGCTTGGCAGCAATCTAAGGCTCACTGGAAGGGAAAAGCACCTGAATCGTAGCTCGTGTTCGATTTCAACCTTGAGATAGGTTACAACTTCTTTTTCAATACTTGGGTTAGTTAGATTGAATATATATGTGTAGTAGCTCATAATTTAGTTTGAACCCTTGGGTTGATTGAGCTTTATCAACCTTGGATAGTTATGGCCATAAGTTGGTTGGTTTAAGTTAGTCTTTAGTCGGAAAGGCCTTAGTTTTTGCAAATTTTGTGTGAATAGTATCTTTAGACCTTCTTTCTAGGTGCCGTGAAACATAGGTTTGTGTGGCATTTGATTTGATTGTATTGGTTTCGATGATTGCATTTATTTCTTTGAGTTGTACTTCTTTTTATGTTGTTTATTAAACTTTTGGGCCTAAGGTCGTGAGCTTAAATTAGCAGGAGTCCTAGGTTTGTACTCTTATGTTGTGACAACTTTACATATAATTATGTGTGTATTCCATGAATTTATTTTTATTGAACTTTTGTGGAATATCTATTTGCTTGTGTTATGGGATAGAAATGTCCTATTGGCAATGAATGAGGGTATTCTTAATGATGTCGGAAGCCCTTTAAACTTGTATTGCATAAAAGTGGTGAAAATACCCTTTTACTTTTTTTACTGCACCTTCTAGTTTCATATACTCTAATCAGCTCGGAGTGCCATTCTCGACGCCCTAATAGCTTAGTTGGGCTACATTTTACTTTTGGTTCACATTATTGATGAGCTCGAGGTATCCTACCGGACACCTCGCTAATACATATAATATGCAGGTTATAGGTAAGCTCGATGTGCCATACCGGGTAGTATGTGGATGATCATATCAAGTTTATTAGATTGCAGATAACCTTGAGGTATCATTCCAGCCAGCTTGATGTTTCATCCGGGCTTATGATATGTACCTATTCTGGAGATTGATATTGTGGTTTGGTATGAATTGTCGTTGGATATGTTGGTTGTTAGGTTGGTCTGTATTCTTATTGGTTGTGGATTCTATCTTACATGTTCTCTTTTTTTAGCTTATTTTTCCTTAGCTTGCCCTTACTATGTAAGGTCATCGTGCTTCATAATTATATTTGATCTTTCTCAGCTCGTTCAGCCTATGATGCCCACTGGGTACCCTGTGTGTGGTACTCATACAACACTTCTGTATCTTTTCTAATGCAACTCCCAATTTGAGCCACTCTCAATAGTGAGCATTTGGATCTCCCATGGCCATCCCAGACTTGGATTGTGGTGATCTCATGGCCTTAGAGACTTGTTGTTGTCCTCCTTTTGTACTAACTTTCATTTTATAATTCAGATAAGTCAGTTATATATATATATATATATATATATTTCCCCGTTTCTCTTTATAGTAACTCCAATATAAATGACACCAGGTCTTAGGTTATATGTGTGTGTGTGTATATATATATATATATGTGTGTGTGTGTGTGTGTGTGTGTGTGTATGGCCCTTCATTATATATTATTCCAATCTTTTCCTCTTTAATATTTATGTTCTATATATTTTGTGTCTTACGCACCAGAGTGTTCTTGGGTTGGGCTTGTCCACTATGTAGGTTGTAGTTGAAGCCATCATCGCATGACTTCGGGTCGTGACAGAGTGGTATCAGAGCTTTACGTTCAGCAGTCTTACAAGTATAGGAGAAAGTGTTTAGTAGGGTCTCGCGGATTGGTACAATGACGTCCGTATCAAATCATCGAGAGGCAATGGGACATTCTTATGAATAATTCACCATTTCTTGTTTCTTATAGTGGGTTAGTGGTTGTACCAATAACTAAAGTCCATTTTTTTCACTCATTCTCAGATGTCTGGGACGAGATCAAATGTGCACAAGTGTGGACCTCACGATGGAACCCTAGCAAAGACTAGAGTTAGAGATCGACCCAGAGGCTGAGACAAGGCACCAGCTTCAGAGCCCGGTTGTACGCATAATTCACTAAATTTAAGTTCTATCTTGAGTCAATGGCATTCGTGGGCCCTGTAATGCCCAAGAATTGCATTATAACGGATACGACAAATATTAAGGCAGTTTGTAGTTGGGCCAGGCTACTTCTCCTGGTGATGTTCGTTGTTTCGTCAGGTTTTTAGGCTACTACACATGGTTTGTGGAGGGGTTTTCTTCTATTGCAACGCCCATGACTATATTGACTTAGAATAATGTCCCCTTTTGTACTGACTTTCATTTTGTTTTCGGATTAATCAGGTCTCTGTATATATTTATGACTTTCTGTATGTAAAAGCTTCAGTTTAGGTGACATATGGTCTCGGGGATTGGAATCTTGTGTTAGATCGTCATTTGATCTTTTTTTGTCCTCACTTGTATATTTTGTATCATCTTGGGATATATATATATATATATATAGCCCTTCTTTCTATATATTATTCCTATATTTTCCGCTTTAAAATTCATGTTCTATATATTTTGTCTCATGCATCAGAGTATTCTTGGGTTTAGCTTGTCCACTAGGTGGGTTGTGGTGGACGCATGATGGCCCGGCTTCCGGTTGTGACAATTTTCCTCTTTATTTAGTAAATTTTAAACAACTTACATTTCAAATATTGTATTGATTTGTATTAGATTTATTTAATAACAAACAACTATCTCTAAATTATTTGTAAGCTAATTTATTTATACAAATATACTAGTACAAATATAAAACATAAAATTAAGAAATTAAACAAAATAATCAAAATGATTTGAGGGATACTTTTGTTTTTACATTGAATTATCCCTTGGTATTAAATCTTATTTATTACTAATACATCCAAATGGAAGGTATTAGTAATACTTGGATTACTTCTCCTAGTACTTCCTACCAAGCGACCCCTAAATTACAATCATAAGGCATAAACACATAAATGACCTGGAGGGCATTACTACATCAACTACTAAAAATGACTTTCATTCGCAAAAGTTAGAGTAAAGAAGTACCTGAAGGCTCAAACAAGCCAGGAAGCTACTCCTGCATATCATGCTCGGCCTACGAAAGAGGCTCCTCAACTAGATGATGTCTCCAATAGACCTAACCACAATAGTGGCTCTCGGACACAACCACTGAACATCTATGGATGGAGTAGATACTAGCTCCTTCATGAAGGTCGAATGGTCCTCAATGTCTACTGCATCATACTGAATCACATGGGCCTCATCATGAACATATCGGTGAAACATTGAAACATGAAAGTCTTAATTTATATCAAAGAATACTTGTGGTAGAGAGATCTCATATGCAACCTCGCCAACTCTCCAAAGGATCTCAGAAAGCCCAATATATCTAGGGCTAAAGTTTCCCTTCCACCTATATGACATCTTGCCCTTCATTTGAAACACACAGAGGAAGACTCTAGCTAACACTGAAACACTCAAAGGCCGCCACCTATGATGAACATAACTCTTCTTACTAATTTGAGCTGTCCAAAGATTGTCCTGAATCACCCCCTAGTCCAAAGCCTCTTAACTCATGTATGTACCATGTTGTCTAGGCTTTGTAGACTCAAACTTACCAACTATAGAGAGACAACGCTTATCATATAAAGCCTGAAATTGGGTCAACTAAAATCTAGAGTAGTAGTTGTTGTTGTATATAAAGTCTGTGACAGGTAATAATTAGTCCCATTGACCACCAACATCAAACATACAAGCCTGCTACATATCTTAAGAACTTTGACAGTGCACTCTAACTAACCATCATTTTGTTTGTGCAAAAATGTGTTAATGTCAACGTGAGTGCCCAACTCCACCCAAAAGGTCCTTTAAAAGCTAGAACTGAACTAAGCACCCCGGTCTGATATAGTAGAGATGAGCTCACCAAGGAGACGAACCAGATAGAGGCTAACCTCTCAGCGCCAAATAAAGACTGAATAGAAAGGAAGTATGATGACTTGATCAATCGAATAAATATGACCCAAATAGTGTCAACACCCCTAGAAGTCTTCGGCAAATCGGCCAAAAAGTCCATAATGATGCGATCCAACTTGAACTCAGGAATGCCTAATCTATGAAACTCATCACCAGGTCTCAAGTTCTTGGCCTTCACCTAATGAAAACTTAGGAAAGACACACATAGTCTAGAATATTCCTCCTCTAGCAACCCACTAGTAATGATGCCTGAAGTAAAAATACATCTTCGCAGTGCCCAGATGGATAAAATATCAAAAGCATGGGCTTCACGAAGTATCAACTATATCAAATCCCCAACTCTCAAAACACAAATATGTCTTGAAAATATAAAAAATCTAAGTAAATCTAAAGTAGCCTAACCGACATCACTTGCTAACAGCCGATCTGTAATTTCTACCAAGTCCTCATCCTCAAACTGATGGCTACAGATGAGTTCAAGAAAAGAGGACGGAATTCCCACATAGGCTAGAACATACCTAGAATATGAAACATTAAGGAGAATTATCTGGTTAGTTAAGGATGTAATGTCCCAAGTTAAAGGTCACTCTATGGTAGAAGACACAGCTAGACTACCTATACTCATTTTATTTTTTCTCAAGGCATCTGTAACCACATTCTGCATGCCTGGATGATAGAGAATATAGAGGTTAAAGTCCTTCAGAGGCTCAATCCAGTGATGCTGCCTCAAATTAAGGTCACTTTTGCTAATAATGTACTGAAGGCTTCTCTTATAAGTGTAGATCTCCCAACAAAATCCATCCATGTAGAGCCTTAAAATTTAAAGCTGAAAAACTACCACCGCTAACTCCAAGTCATGAGTGGAGTAGTTGCAACGATGTAGCCTAAGCTACATTAATGCATAAGCAATAAGTTGTCATGGTGCATCAATACACAACCCAAAGAAATGTCAGATGCATCACAATAGACGGTGAAACCCTCATCCTCAACTAGAAGATTCAATATTAAAGTAGTAGTTAACAACTCCTTGAGCTTCTTAAATCTTAAATCACACTCACCAGACCACTCAAAGGGTACATAAAGGCGAATCAACTAGTTCAAAGGTGGTGCAATAGTGGAAAAGCCCTCTAGAAACTCTATGTAGTAGCATGTCATTCGTACAAAGCTCCAAACCTTCGTAACTTAAGTAGACCTAGCCAAATCACTAATAACTTCAATCATTGCTAGATCTATCCTGATTTCATCCTTAGACACAACGTGCCCCAAAAATGCTAAAGACTTAGAAAGAACTCATTCTTTTAGAACTTGGCATAAAGCCACTAACCTTTAAAATTATAGAGAATAATCCTCGGATATTGTTAATGACTAGTCATGCTCCGTGAGTATACCACAATGTCATCCATAAACACAATGATGAACATATCATGATACAGTTGGAACACACACGTCATCAAGTCCATAAAAATAGCAAACGCACTAGTCAACCCAAAATATATCACTACAAATTCATAGTTGCTATATGGAGTCGAAAATATAATCTTAAGGATGTCGGTTTCCCTAATCCATAGATAATGTTACTTAGACCTCAAATCAATCTTTGAAAACAATGCAAAACCCAAAAGTGTGTATAATAGATCATCAATCCTCAGAAGTTTCCTTGGTCATGTCGGGTACTATAGGTTGTTCATTAAAGACTTTCTAAGATTGATAAACCATTGCGCAAGCTTCTAGAAAAAGAAAGCACATTTATTTTTTATCATGCATGTTTGGAAGCATTAAAGATTTTGAAGGAGAAACTCGTCTCGACCCTTATCATAATACAACCCAATTGGAATCTCCCTTTTGAAATGATGTGCGCCGCTAATGGCTTGTCACTTTGAGGTGTTCTTCGGAAATACAAAAATAAGCTCTTTCATTCTATTGACTATGCTAGAAAAACCTTGAATAGTGCTCAAAAGAAATATACCGTGACTGAGAAAGAGATGTTTGATCTTGTGTATGGTTTTGAGAATTTTAGAGCCTACTTACTGGGTACAAAAGTTATCGTGCATACTGATCATATGGCTCTATGTTACTTAATGGCAAAGAAAGAGGCAAAACTAAGACTGATCTTTGATGTGAATGATAGAAAGGGGTATGAAAACCAAGTGGTTTACTACTTATTGAAGATCTGAAGGGGATGCTAGAGTGAATGAAGATAGGGATATTGATGATGCTTCCCTTGATGAAACGATAAAGTTAATTTCTACACCCTCAGTTCCTCAGTATGCTGATTTTGAAATTTTTATTGTTTGTGTATTGTTACCTGATGATTCTAGTGGCCATCAAAATAAAAAAATCTTATTTGATGTGAATAAGTATTTACGGGATGAACCATTCCTCTTTAGGGAGTGTGCTGATAATATAATTTGACATTATGTGCTAGAAATGGAGGGGCAATAAAAATATTAGACACATATAAAGCTTCACCTGTAGGTGGACATCATGGGGAAATCGAACAGCTTCTAAGGTGTTACAATATGACTATTATTGTCCCACTACGTTAAGGGATGCTCATAACATTTGCAAATATTGTGTTCTATGTCAAATGCAAGGGACCGTCTCTAAGAGAAATGAACTACCACTGTCAAAAAAACTTGAAATTGTGTTATTTGATATGTGGGAGATCGATTTAATTGGTCCTTTTCTTAGCTCATTCGGTAATAAATACATTCTTGTGGATTTTTACTATGTATTTAAATGGGTGGAAGCAATAGAATTACCAAATGACGAACGAAGAAGTGTTACAAAGATTTTCAAAAGGAATATTTTCACAAGGTTTGGTACCTCCGTCACAACACAAAGTACACCCTCGCTCTGACCTAGCGTATAAGACCCTGAGAGGCCCTAAACAAGACATTTAGCATACATAAACAAGATAATAGAATCTAACGAGTTTAAAAGATAGTTTATATCATAAAATATTTTTGTAAAAACAAAGAAGAAGTCTACATAGTCTCAAAAGAAATATATTACATCAAGAGTGATCGGGACGTAACCCATACATCACAATATTTAAAAATATAAAGACAATAAGCAATAAAGGTTCGGTCCTTAGAACATGAGGAGTCACCAATCTTCGTTTTCTACTAAGTGATCCCTTACTAGGAAGATGCGGAATAGGAGCGTCGGACCCCACTGTAGTGAAACAATGTGCAAGACTATGTGTTAGTTCAAAAATGTACCCAAGTATGATAAAAATTCATAATATTTATGAAATCATGCTAAAAAGACTTTTGATGATATGCAAATACCAAGTCAAAACATAAGATAAGAGCGTTAGAAAACATAAATCGTAATCATTGTCAATGCAAGTAAAATCATATGTGAACATATGTGAAATACTTCTTAAAGTAACCTTAGTTCATTATTATTGTGGGAAGTATCCTCAACTAACAGAGAGACCATGTGAACTATAACATAGAATTAAGTGTACTCATCTCACACTGAAAAGACAGTGTCGTACTTGCCAAGGTAGAACCATGAACTTCTAACTTACGTGGATCAACTAGCTAATGTCTATCTTAATACCACATCCTATGGGGGCACATACGTATGGGATAAAGAGATTTCAACTTGAAACCCAAGCTCTAGCTATGGGAGAGCTTCCATCTCAATATCCTCTCAGTGCGAAGGATAAATCCCATGGAATAGTTATTAATCTTAACTTGTCTTATCTTTAAGAGGCATGGGTAATCGCCGCTTGTGTTATCATAGGATAGCTTTGTAGACCATGTGTGAGAAAACCGTTCACCATCCATTATCTTTTCATAATAGCTTTAAGGCCCATAGACATTCACTTCATGCTAGAAATACCCTACTACTAATGGAAATAATTTTGAAAGTGTGATATATTATCACGACTCGATCCTACACCTTGGACGTGGCCGACACTCAAGAACCATTGTTGGTCCCCAAGTGAACCTTCATCCTAGCTGACTACAAGCGGAAGACTAACTTCATGATACATAAGCATCAAATTGAGAGAAACATTTAAAACACAGTTTATTGAATCTCAAAATTGAATTGAATATACTCAGTATGAAATATAAGTTTTGAATAAAATATCTGAAACTGAAAGACTCTTCAAAACAGTCTATCTATGAAGCCTCTACTATTAAGAAAGTACGACGGGACAAGACCCATGACACCTCAAAACTACTAACTTGAAAGTAATTGTGAAGTCCTCTTAGATACAAGGAAGATCACCAAAGATAACTGGAGTGCAGATGATCTCAACGAAGCGCCTGTTGATAATCATGAACACTTATATCAACATCATAAAACAATGCAGGTCGAATGGCATAAGTACATGCAATGTACAAGTATGTAAGATGGTTGAGTAAACAAGTAACTGAATTGAATGACTGAAAGCAATTCAACTGAATCAATAAATGAGTATGAAGTGAAAACCATGTATGCTTTACAATAAAATATACAATGAAAGCAACATGAAAATAAAATACTTTACTTGTGGGGAGTTTCTCTAACAGACAACAATTAGTATGAGCCTAAGCAATGATACAACGTCCCGCCACACGTTGCAAGGGCCCATCCTATACCTTATCGGGGGTATATGATAAAATTTTTACTATGGATCGATCTGATTGACCTTCTGAGATGAAATTCGGAGTCGCATGAAGAATCAATGATATCCTATCCTATGATGGATACATAGTTCTATGGGACTTCCGAATCATAAAAGACTCTAACCCAACTCGGTGCTCAATACTACTGAAAAAACAATTAATATTAACTTTGTGCTCAATTCACCCGTTACAAAGTGCTCAATTCACCCGTTACAAAGAATGGACTTTTAACATTACTTGAAATACTTTTCAACTTGAGACGTGTTTACCTTCTTGAAAACATGCACTTATGAACTTATCTTTCAAGTCCAATAATTAATGTAAGTATATATATATATGTATATATATGAATGAAATAACATTAGAAACTCTTAAGTCTTTATGAAGTATAAAACTTTTTCTCAAAATTCATATTTACTTCCTCAAAAACTCAGTTTAAAACTCAAGTGTTGGCTTTGAAAAGCTTCTCAAGATTTATAACTCAAAATAGGGTTCATGCAGAATTATAGGCAAGAAAAAATCAACTCAAGGATCTCAATAACAAGATAGAAACTCAATACTTAGGAAGAGAATTTCAAAAGAATTAGGAATTCAAGAACTCAAAATCATGTTAGCTAAAAAAATACTCAAATCTAGGGAGAGAATCCTAAATGACTCTTTTAATGATCTGAAAGTAGATGTAGGGCATTTGGACGAACTAGTACAACACTATGATAACCTTATATACCTGGAAGAACAAGATTCTTGAAAAATCTTGAAGAAGAACTTGGTTAGAAGCCTTGAAACCCTAGCTTGAAGGTAAATGATCAAGAGAACCTTTTTGAGATTCTTGAATTAGTTTCTTGAAATCTCTATGACCAAGAATTATGATTTTCATTAGTAATTCATAATTCTATGGAGTAATTTGACTTGAAAAGAATGAAATTATTGAAGAGAAACTTACCTTGAAGAAATATCTTGAAAAAGATAGAAAGAATCTTGAATAGAATCTTCTACTTTGATTTTTCCTTAGGGTTTGAGTGAGAAGAGAATGATGGATTAAAAAGATTAAAACCTGATTGTTTTGAGCCTTTTATTAGAGAAGAAACTCGTTTAGGGTTTTTAAGGAGGTAAAAAATACTAAAACGACCCTTTTTAATGTTTTTCCGTTGGCTAATTCACCAATACACTGTATCCGTTACTAAAACAGTCATAACTTTTAATTCAGAAATGCGATTGATGCGAAGTTGGTGGATTTGGAAAGTAAATTCAAATACCTTTAGTTTGATAACTTATGGGCTACGTAACACTTTATATTCTAAGAGATACGGGCGTTTGAAGTTGACCAAAGTACAATCTTACATCAAAACTTAAAAGAACTTAAGAATGACTTCAATGAACACTCTTCTAAAACCCTAAGTGTATTTGGAGTTATGAAAACTGACCCAAATCATATATGTCCCCAAAATATTACTAAAACTAGTTTTAAGCTGATTGGGTAAGGAAAAGACCAAAATACCCTTGATATTTTTACGTAACTTTCCTTATTTGGCTAGCCCAACTTCAAATAGACATATCTCCCTCATACGAGCATGAAAATCGGCAAACTCGATGGCATTGGAAAGAATTTCAAGACCTTTCATTTGATATCTTATAAGTCTCCTAACTGATCATGTGCTAAAAGTTATGATCGTTTGAAGTTGACACAAAACTTAAAAGAACATAGGAATGACTTGGAGGAATTCCCTTTAGTTCTTTTTGGAACTCAAGGTGCTACATCTAGCGACCTTAACACTTCCAAAAATTTAAATTCTTCTGTAAAATCTTACTCTCAACGAATAATGGTTCGAGCCTTAGCTCAAATTTTTTCTAGGGTGCAACATCTATGATCATTGATGGCATATCCGCATACAATACTAATCATAACCTAATGTGCAAAAATAGCCCAAAAAACATTGAGGCTAATTCTAGATGTCCTTCATGTCATGTGGCCAAGCTACATAAAACAGATAAATACCTTCATTTATAAGCTTTCTTGAGTCATAATCATTACTTTCATAAAAAGTTGCATATCTTCGTAAAATCATTTTTCATAGTTCAAGACCCGCATTATAGCATCATAACTTAGAAAACATGGATTATGCAAGGGTTCATGGGTATTCTTCATAAAAAAGCATGCAATTACTTAAATTCATGCATTCAAGGTCATTAAAACAATCAATTGGATCAACATTGAAAGGAACCCATGACATGGAAGAAAATCATAAATTCAATTGGAGATTTCTAACTTTGTAAATTGGAGAACTTAGGAAATCTAACTCTGGGACTCACCTACAAGACCTACCTATGGCTCGTGTTTTTGAGTGGCCCGTCCTTGTGAACCGTATGAAAATACTGAAACCTTGACATTTTGGAAGAACTTGGACTGGCCAAGCACAGGCCTACGTATAGACTGTAGGTCAAGCTACGGGTCGTTTGTGGCTCCATTGGTACTGGCACCAAATCCAGGAAACCTGCAATTTCTGTTTCGGTTAATGCAGTATCTGTTAAAATTCTAATAACTTTAGTTTCTGCTAAAATTCTAATCACTTGCATTTTAATTCAAATGTTTCCGTTTAGACTTTCTCTAAAAAATAAAATAAAATAAATATGACATTTCTTAAATTATTTTCTCAAAGTTAATCAAATACTACAAATTATAATTTTTTATGTTAAATAATTTTTTCAAAAACCAGCCAAATATTTAACCAAGTCGTAGGATAACCGCATGTTAGCGGACACTTCAAATACTTTGAAAATATTCTTGAAGTGTAAATGAGAACCTCTTACCCATTTTCTCTAAATTTATAAAGGCTTAATCTGTTAAAGTCTTTTTAAGTTACGTTTTCTTAATTTTAAAAAAAAATTAAGTGGTGACTCTTTTCTTAGTATTTTTCAAAATTGTTTTATACTTAAAACATTTCAAAAGTGAGTTTTCTAAAGATAGTAAAATTACGGCATAACATCACCTATGTGAAGCTCCAGCGAGCTCGCCCAATGGGTAGCTCAACTTTAGGTAAATACTATCCAATTCGACGGACTGTACCCCCAACTAGGTGATACACCGATGTGATTGGGCGGACCCAACTTAGTTCACCTAATTAGGGGGAAAATTAGGTGATACACTAGAAAATTTGGCGATGAACATGAATTTTTGGTGATTCACCTATAAACTTTAGGCGGTCATGCTGCGGCCCAACGAATTGGAATCTAAATTCCCTTAGGCTAGAGGAAAAGTCGGCGATAGAGGTTGTTTGGCGATCTACTGAACGATTGTGATCTCAATTCTCAATCATTCAGGGAGTTCCTCCATCTACGCTTGATTATGTCATTTCTTTGAATTGAGGACACTACATTTTTCTTTTTTATGGGGTTATGGCACTTGTGCGAATACCCCACTTTGATGTCTATGTTGATTTGGTAGTATTTCATTTAGTATGTTCCCTTTTTACATCTTTCTCAAAAAAAAAATTCATACCCCACGATTTTTTGAAAATTGTGAAATGCCTTCGTTGTCATTAATAATAATTTGAGGATCGATTGTGTTCAATATTGATGTCTTCAATGATACTCGTGATGAGCATGATGTACATTGTTGATGTTGCTAGAACGAAATCTATGAGGTTTCACTATTGAGCAATTTTTCTTAATCTTTTGTTGGATAGATGCCTTTTAATACGAGTCCTGCAATGAACGTTGAATGCTACTTTTTAATCTTCTGGGGTTGTGCTAAATGCGTATATTTCAAGTTCCATTTGTTTTGACCTCTCACTTGAAACCATGTGTGTGGAATCCTAGAATTTTCCTTGTTAGTCTTATTGTCTAAACCTTGGTAGGTTTAAGGCATGATCTTGGACAACAATTGTAAGAGGGAACCCAAATTTCCATACCCTTTGTGACTACTTTGTATGGGTGTGCATCAATTTTTGCACCATTTGAGCTTAAACCATTTGTTGACAAAGCCACAATTTAACCTCCTGAGGCAAAATTTTCCCCACCTTCTCATCCCAAACACTTTTCGAATCATTGTGATGTTTGAATAGACAACTTTGGATAAAAGCCTAATTAAGTTGGGGGTGTAGAAACAAAGGAGAAATGAAAGCCCAGTGAAAGGCAAACACAGATAAAATGAGACTCAATTTTGAAGTGTGTTACAAAATGAAGGAACCCCTCCCACTTTGAACTGTTTTCCAAAAAGATAGAACCCCTACCTAAAAAATCTTGACTTACGCTTTTGGAAAATTGAAATGAAAAAGAGAATTTGGTAAAATAAAAGGGATTACAAATAAATTTAGTGAAAAATCAAAGTTTGAGTTCTCAAATGATAAAGAATGAAAAGAACTTGAGAAAAGGTAAAGATTATTGCAACAATGCCTTGAAAAGGTGAAGTCACTAAGACAAATTGACCATATCTTAACCCTCAGCCCCATTGCAAACCGAAAAGACCCTTGAGATTTTGCATGAACTAGGTTGTGTGATGATTGGAAAATATGGCAAACCTATAGGATGAAGCTTGCATGTATTTCTCTTTTGAGAGACTGAGAGTTTCATTGATTCCTTATTTCTTTATTTATTTTCTTTGTGAGAACATGTAATTGTTGTTGATGTGAGGGCAGTTGAATGCATTTGTTGAAGCATGGTCTTGCATTAGAAAACAAGTTATAATGAGCTCGAACTTGCGTTGAAATTGGCTAGTAAATATTTGAAGCCTTTTTAATCATGATTGGAGCTTAAAAGGTGAGTAAAAGTGGTAGTTGGCGACTCACCGGATGAAAAAAAGAGACTAAAATGGGATCACTGAATTATGTTCAAACACCTAAAACATGGAGAAAGAAAAATGTAAGCAAAAGCACGATTGGGGATTCAAAGAATGAGCTTGGCGAGCCCGACTAATGTTTCTCAACGAGTAGCGCATTGAGTTTTGGACCAAATTTTGAGACACTATGAATAGCCCAAAGGAGAAAGAAAAAGGAGTTAGAACATTGTGGAAGAGTTCTAAATATAATAAAAGAGTTGGAATTTTTTGTACTTCGTATCAATGTGGTTCATGTGTCTATTATATCTTATAGAGGTTCTTAGTTCACTAGTAGATTATAGAGGACTTTCGGGAGGAGTTGGATTCTCGATTAGACCTTGCATAACATTTCACCTACAGACTGATGGACATTCAAAGCATACCAATTAGGTCATGGAGTATTACGTTGTGGGGAGTTGTGTTGGATTTTGGTGGTCACTGTGATCAGTTATTATCCTTAGCATAATTTATGTACAACAACATCTACAATTGAAGTATTCATATTGCATTATTCCAGAACTTATATGGTGGGCAATGTCTCTCTCGAGTTTGTTGGTTTAAGTCTTCAAAGCCTAGGCTATGTGGTTCTGATTTGGTTCAGGAGGATTTTAACAAAGTTTGGGTGATTCGGGATAGGGTTAGGTTAGGATAGAGAAGGGATAAGAGTTATGATTACCATAGGCTTGGGCCTTTGAGATTCAGAGTTATTGAAAAGTTATTTCTTTCATTTTTACTTATGAAAAGGGTAATTAGATTTAGAAGAAGGGGCAAGTTTAACCTCAAAAGTATAGGGCCAATTGAGGTTATCCAGACTCTTGGTGATATTCCTTATTAGTTGGCCTTATCTCTTGGATTTTCAACTATTCATCAACTTTTCCATGTTTCTACGTTTTTCTAGTGTGTTCTTGACGAGCCTTATTTGCATCGATATTACTCGTACCAGTTGGATTAATTCATGACCTCAGTGGAGTAGTCAATAGTTGTGTTTGCATGAAATGTAAAATAGTTGTGTTAAGGGGCCATTCTATCGTTAGTTTTAGTGGGGACTTTATTTGGTTTAGGAGGCTGCATTGGATACTGAGAAGGAGATGTGAGTTTAGTATTCTTGCATTTTTTAGCCTTAAGTCACTTCTTGAGTCGTTACTTTTTATAAGAAAGACATTTTAATTATAGATATTGTAATGACCCACGAGGTCATTTTCTCTATATTAGTATAGTCTTTCCGTTTTGACCATTCCTATGCACTTATTACTAACTGGAATTTACAATTGCATTATGCAGTCGTTCGTTAGGGTTTTATGCATGTTTTTCAAATTTAAAGCTTTTGATGTTTGAATGCATTACATTAGTCAAACCGTCAAGTAAACGACCTTAGAATGGAATTCGAACAATTCCATTGCTTCCAAAACATCACATCGGGTCTAAAGGGACCTTTAGTTCGGGCCCCAAGGCTTCTACATTATTTTTAGCAACCTTGTGGCTTATGGATAAAATGAATCCTTAGATATGGCACATACTTTTTCTCAAGACGATCTCTGATGGAAGATTTGACATTTCCATTGTGTCTGGAATGTTGAATTTTGTTGGGTAGCATAGTTTTTTTTTGTGCATGTATTTCTGAATCAATCTCTAGCATGTGAATTGAGTCCATTGAGATTTTTCAAGTTTGCATTGGTGCATGTTCTTGTACCTAAGCGGCCTTTGACATCTTTAGTGTTTGGTGCTTTAGTTGTAGCGGGGCTTGTAAGCGAGGAGCCTAGCTGCTCTAGTGACCACTTCTTAAGCAAATAAGTGACTGCTTTAGTGGTCATCGCTGGCAGTTTATATCTATTTTTAGCTCTTATTTAATAATAGGTTCTTTAATTGTGAACTTTTGTGAGCTCGAGTTCTGTGTTCCATTGTTGGTTATTATAGGAATTAGGTGGGAGAGTGTGTTGTGTCAATCATAGGGTCATTCACTATGTGTTTAACCTGTAACTCTCCTTCCATTTCTTACATTTATGTCTTTAATGGAAAATTCTCGATCATGTGGCACATGATCTTTTTGAGCCCGATATAAAGCTCAGATTGTGCCTGTTTTAATGGAAAAGGTCCCTTCAGTTTAATGGGACTATTGATGGTATCAATTTTAGGACTCCTCAAATAGGTCCCACAATGTTGTTTTGACTCATTTTTAGTCCCATTTTAAATTTTTGCGAATTGGGTGTCAAAATGTCCATATTAACACTTTGATCATTAATTTAATTGTATGGTAATGATCCAAGGAAATTTGGAAGGTTAAAGATCCTATTTAGTGGACTTAAATGCGAGTGTAATCGGCCGTTTGGTAGGCTACAACATAACGATCTTAGATTGTACTTGTGTTCGTACGTACATGTTGTTTAGCTAGTTTTGGGATAAGGTTTTTTAGTGATTCCATTTAGTTGATAAAATTCTTCCCTTAGCTTCATTTTCAAATATTTTGGAGGAAAATAAATATGTCTACCTTGCTTTTCATGTCTATCATGCCATGTTGAGTTGTATGCGTATTGTGTTGTTACATGTGATTTATTTATCGACTTAGACTAGCTTAGGCTAGTAATTGATGTAGAATTGCTATTTGGAGCTGTAGAACTTCAAGAAATCCTTTGACGTTGATTCAAACAGTCCTATACCCTATAGAATGATTAAGCGGACTTGGGTCTGATAGTAAGGAGCCTTTGCTCGCTGGTAACTCTTCCTTGATTAAATTTCTATCTCCAATCTCCCTAGGTGGTGGCCCCATTGTTTTTACTTGGTGATTTTGTGCCTATTTCAAAGTATTAGATTTGAGTAATGACTGAGATTTTTTGGCATAGGATTTGGTGTTGACCCACGGAATCCCCATAATATATATTGTTGGTGGAGATAATATGATCTGGAGTGTTGTAGCCACGGTTTTATTAAGGTAGACATTGTAGCCACCATCGAGTTTGTGCATAACTTGTAGCCACATTGGTTTTTGTGCATATCTCTTAATGGCATTTCACTACTAACATTATGGTTCTATCAGGTTCTAAGGGGTGCCTTTGCTATGGTTCAAGTCTTAGTTCGGTAAAGTTCTGGATTGTATTAGTCATAGCTTTGGTATCATTTGCTATTTTTTATTTCGTCGTGCTTATGGATGTCCGTTTGGGTTATTTTTATTTCAATTATGTATGAGTGTACCTTTTGGGCTTATGGGGCTCTAGTTAGGTTATGGTGAGATGCCTTACTTTATCCTTTCGCTTCTGGTTAGATTATTGAGGCTCATGATAAGGCTTTCCGCGATTGTTCTTTTCTTCTTCCTCCTTGATTGCTTTTACTTCTCACTTTACTTTATCTAATTAATTTTAAAGTTCAGTCGACGTTTGATGTGTAGTAGCTTCCTATTATTTTGGTACTCATGCTACACTCAACATCTATTTTTCGTGATGCAGATCTGAGTGCGAGCCGACAATGTTGATCTTGTGCATAGTAGTTTCATAATCGTAGATCAAGGGTCAGCTAATGGCAGAGTAGTTTAACCTATCTTCATTTGTATGTAAGTTTGACTAGTCTTTTTATTCATAACAAGTGTGTACCTATTCTTCTTATTTTCGATATTGTACTCATTTTTGTGGCTTTGTTCCATCGTCCACTAGGTCATCTAATTAGATCATATATTATTACGTAAAGTTATGTCATTTCTTCCCAAGAGTTGTTTATTTGCTTATTATGTTGTTATTTTTCGTTAATTTAAGGTTTCTGCCCATTCAGTTCATTGTTTGTCATTCCTGGCTATGTGTTAGCTTACCTATTTGTGCGTGCTGGTAGGTGCCATCATTACTTGAATTTTCAAGTCGTCTTGATCTCTTAATACACAAGACTAGTCATAAATATACAAAAGGAGTTTATTCAACCATGAACTTTTTAATTATTTTTTATCTTTAATAATAAGATATTTAGAAAATTGCATGTCGTAAACACAATAAAATCATTTAGATTGCGTAAATAAAAAACTATTTTGAAATATATGTTATGTGTGAGAGAAATGAGTTGTCCAATCAAATTTTATATATTTATGGAAATAAAATAAAAATACACAAATTCTTATAACCGAGTAATCAACCTACTAAAGTTAATTATATTATATCAATAAAAAATAATAATGTTATTTGGATTAGTGAATATTAATCAATGATTACTATTTCTATTCTTTTTATACTCCATTTTAGGATGTGTTCTGATCATTTTTGTTAGTTTACTTTTAAAGTATAACATTGTTATTTCTTAACAAATATATATATTTTTTTTTTATCTTTAGTAGTAAATTAATAAGAAAAGCTTGTATCGCAAATTTAATCAAATCATACATCACATGATATCGACAAAAAATGTATAATGTGTGGGTGTGTATGTGGGGAGGGGGAGGGATTTAGGCGATAATAACTCAGAAGGTCACTTAACTATTGGTAATTATCTAACAAAGTCAAGCATATTTTGGAGGAGGGAGGGGGGAGGGGGACAAAAAGGTTACCCAAGTTTGCTTAACCCTATTAATATTTTATTAACAAAATATGACATACATTTTATTTTGTTCACATGAACTTTTTATCTATTTTTCAATCCATATAACAATAAACCACAGTCTAATTTAATCCTAGTCATAACCAAAATAAATAAAAATTTGCAAGAACTTGTAAATTTTATTTGGAGTATTATTTAGTTAATCAATAAAAAAATTAAAGTAATATTAAACAGAGAAAATATTGATTCATATATATAAGTGCATCTATATAATAGAATTTAGTGTGTTCTATCAAATGGAGATTCTACGTAGAGAGAGACAATAAATTAAGAAGTGTTACATGTGGTAAACGTATTCACCAATATTTACATCAAATAAGTACATGTGTGACATAAGTTTTGGTGAGAGAAAAAATTAAAGTTTCCGCCATGATTTTTATCCGAGAGAATATGGATAATTTAAATCATGAGTTAGGGTTAGGGTTAGGTTTAGTTATTTATTATTGCAATGTAAATTGGAAGAAAACGGAAAAGTAAAAGGATCTTATAAACAAAATAAAAATCCATATTGTATTAAGCTCCTTCAAATATTAATAAGGTGACTTCTAAAGAGATATAATCAAAGTTGAGTTACATTACATATTACAAAACGAAAAAAATATAACTTTACTTGATAATTATCTATAGTTGAGTAACTATTATATCTTATATCTTAAAATTTAAATAATATACTAATTTAGACAATCTTTTAAATTTCATCACTTTTATAGTTGGCAAATTTACATCCCAAGTTCCTCGCCTCACTCCACCCCGAAGCATTAACATATTTTCCACCCATTTCAAAATTTTCCTACACGTGAAAGCCTCTGCAAAACTCCAAAGCAAAAAAAAAGAAAAGGAAACCATTCAACTCATCAACTCAAATAATCTAATTCCTTCGAAGTTCAAATCTCTTGAAAGAACGACACAATTATTTTCTTGATTCCATCTGAAAAGAAAAAAATAACTTTTTTGTATTTTTTCGTTTTCTCATTATTTCAAAGAATATCCTTTTCTTAAAAATCTATAAAATCATGTTTTTTACCTTTTAGTTTAGTTTTATTTTCATAAAGTTTAATCTACCAAAATCCCTTCATAAACCTTGATTTTTCATACCTTTTTTTGTAAATTAAATTTGAACTCATGGCTCATTTGATTCATTTAAATTTTAAAAATGCAAGACCCAAAATTGGGCCAATATGGCCCAAATCTAAAAAAATGTTTGGATACCCCAAAATCTGGTGATCCCTTTTCTATATCAAACCTACCCTAGATATTTCTTTCCTTGAGCTAATATTTTATAATTCCACCTCTCTGGTTTCTAATACCTCCATTCTTGATTTATTTCTGTTTTTTTTTTGCTGTTGTTTGTTGCATCTCGATGGAGAAAAGTATTGAGGAGAATTCAGTAGCATCACCTAATCATGAAACTCCAAGAATCGAAGAATTTGCATAAAAGCATGTTTATTTTCATCAGTAAAAACTGAAGTTGAAGAAGAACATAAAGAAAATGATTTGAATTTGAATAAACCAGTTTGGGTTGAACCCGATTCATTGGTTACTTGTGTTGATTCTAATTCAATGGGTTTTTTCTTTCTTCTGAATCAGGGGAAATTAGAGCACATCTGCCTCTTAGAAATTCAGAAACACCACAGAGAATTACACCAACGAAAGTCAACCCTATTTGAGCTCTACCTCATTTCTCGTACCATTATGTTTCAACTATTCCAGACAGGTGGCAAGTGGTCTCCCCATCCGGCCGACTTGACCTACCCATAGACCCAACGATTCCATCCCCAAATGAACTTGTGATTGACCAAGATCATCCTTATATTTCCCCGAGACAACCACCGTGAATGTAGATTCAATGGAGTTCTTCTATCTTTTTCATCAAGAATAAGGAACATTACTTTCTTTCATAGTTTGGGTGGTTTTCTTTATTTATGTATGATGAGATATGGTTTTACGCTAGTGCCTAGCTAAACTTGTATAATAGTTTGAATGATGGTGTTATGCTTTAATGTTTTAATGTGTGCTTTTGTCGGGCTTAATATTTCGATGTTATTGTATTGCTTTTAGTTTGGTTGGTTCTACATTTCCAATTATTTTACTACCTATCTTGAGACTTCCTGTTAGTGCCCTAGTGGGGCCTCATTCTCTTAATAATCTTTGAGCGATTGATTCAATATTAGCATATGATGATGAAAAATATTTTGAAAATAGGGAAAAGGAGAAATTCAAAAGCAATCACTTGTCATGAATCGTACAATTTTCATTTGATTTTGTGATTTACAAGCGGGTGTTCATTAACCTTTATTAGATTTTCAAAAGTCATTTAGTTCAATTGATTTTGAGACTTGATTGAGACCATGTTGGTTTATAATTCCTTGTGGGTAGAGGTTTTTAATATTTTTGGTGTATGAATATTGTCTAGAACTTTCCAATAAATGTGATTAAAGGAGAAATTCTAGATATAGATTGGCTTGGAAAATAAACCTAGTTCCTCTAGACTATCCTCTTTGACCAAATTTTTCTCCCGGCCCCTTAATATTGATCATAGTTGACTCCATTGAGCCTTAAACTATTTTTTTGGTCACCATGACTACTACAAATTTTGCTATTTCCACTTTATATCGACATGGGAGATCGATATGTAACCATGTTATATTTTATGTACTATATTTAAAGTAACATTTTGATCTTTTTGATTAATTTAACGTTTGAATTATAAATATTTCATACTTTTAAAGAAAACTACTTTTTAATTTAGTTTATCATTGAACAATCAGTTATCTACAAATACTAGTGTTTAGACAGAACATACATATTAACTAGTTAAATATATATGGTGTAAATGAGAGGAGATTTAGGTAACAAAATTTTATATATATGGTTGGTGTCTGTTTGTGTGTGCTGAGTATTAGAGATTATGATCATTAAATATACAATATAAGTTGTGTGAAATATACGACATAAAAGAACCGCATGGTAGGAGGGCTAAGGAAAAAGAGTTATCTTAAATTAAAGATATGTACGTACATAAAATTAATCAAAATTTTATCGTGTAGACTTAAAAATATTATGTGAGAAGTAGAGATTAAAGAGTTGCTAAAAATGCAAAGAGGCCGTCTTATTTTATAAAGACTTAAAAGGAATATAAGATAAACAAATTGAAACAAACAGAGTTAGACTCTAGTGACAAATGATATCCTACCATAGAGGTTTGCTATCAGTTATCATTTTTTTTTACAGTAAATGAGTAAGTTTTTGTGGATGCATACAATAGATAAACTAAATACTTAATGATTTTCTTTTTACATATATGTAGGTTGGTTAAACAAAAAAGCACCATAATACTATTGAGAACTATTAACATATATACTAATTGATTTTTTTAATTGTACAAGAATGGTATGTAGATCTTTTGAGTGTAATATCAATGACAATATATTTAGTGTAATTCTAAATATGTGATTTAGGGAGAATATGATATATAAAATTTTATCCCTAGATCTGTGAGGTAAAGAGACCGTTTCTAACAGTAACACACCCTAAGTCCCACTGAGATGGACATGCACCCAATGCCCTAAAGGCCCAAGAGAACCAACTTATGACTCGTGCCAATCGTACACGCAACTATGATAACTATAACCTTTGGATGAGTATAGGCCAAATACCTTGATAAAAGACCAACATAGATACGCTCAAAATAAATGCACATGCTAGGCCGTTGACACCTTATAAGCTCACAATACTTTCTTCAAACGCAAGTTTAAGCTCAACAAATGTATTCAAATGCCCCCACACAAAGAATGATTCCATATTCACACACAATGGTTCAACAATTTAGAGCTCCGGAATCAAATATAACACTCACACTCACAAAGATGAACACAATGCATGATTTCACCCATAGGTTTGCTCGTATTTTCCAATCAATGCTTGTTTCAGCTCACTCAAGATCAAAAAGGTCTTTTCAAGGCTTGTAACGGGTCTGAGTGCAAAGGTATGGTCATTTAGGCTCAATGACTTCTATCCTCATGAAATGTGGTGTGAACAACACTTTCTTTCCTTTTATTCATCATTCTAATCCGTGCTCACAAGTCAGTCCATTATTCCCTTTCCATGGATTGTTGGACAGCCCATTTTCTTTGCATTTTCACAACTTTATTCCACAATTTCTTTTTCTTTTTCTTTTTCATTCTCTTCTTCTTTTTCTGTTTTTTTATATGGATAGGTTCCATTTTTCTCTAAACCATGAGTCAAAGGGGACTTTCTTGCACTTCTTGATTTACCTTCTCTTTTAACCACACCCCCAACTTAGGATTTTGGCCTAATTTGGATATTCAAACAAACCACAAATCATGAGGATTATGGATAATGGGTAAAGAAAGGTCACAATTTCATCAAGTTTCTTCCAAGAAAAGGGTTGACTCAAAGGGTGTTCAAGCGGGGTTCGCACAATCACAAGGTATGCCACAAAAAGAGGTATGATGGAAAATTGTTTCACACTCTTCAAAGTTGCCTAAGATCATCTCAAGAGCTTGCATCACTTATTAAACTGGACCAACAGGGCAAATTCTAAGTGTCCTCACACATGGTTCATTGTAAGCTCATCACACATGTCATTGACGCCAATGTCAAACAAGATTCCACACTTTTGCTAGTATACAATGTTCATCACAAGAGAGTCAATTTGATAATTGGCTAGTTACAACGAGTTGCAAAAAGTTCACATATTGTCTATGCAACTTCATTTTGCCTCATCGTAGCCGCACATTCATTTTTATTCAATTATGAGCACTATTCAAGTCATCAGTATTGATCAAGACAGATGCTCAAATTTGGAAGAGAACAGCAAGAGAGGTGTCACAATTTTATCGGAAGGGTCCAAAAATCATTTACAATTAAAAACAAGGAACCACAAGCTCAATCATCCACAAAAATAGTGCAAAACACAATTATAGCTCAAAACCCAATATATACACAAAACCAAAAATCACAAAAGGTCACAAAAGATGGGCCCCACCCCACAAAAAATAAAACCATTTGTCCTTAAATGCAATCAATTTTTTTTCCAAAAGTCAAAAAGTAACACAGAGAGGGAGGTAAAGGTGGATCCTGTCTAAACAGTCACTCCATCTGCCTGAGCATCAGTGCCCGAAATCCATCCACAACATTATCCACTCTACTAGGGTCAGCAAAATGTGTATATGCCAAAGAAGTCTGCATAGATACATCGATCATGGCCTCCTCAGTCTTTGTAAGACCCTCATATGAAACCTCCTGACAAACCCCCAGCATCTCCTCATCTGTCTCTGCCTTAGACTTTGGATCACCTGCCTCCTCAACTCAAACATAATCTCCGGTGGTAGTCGGAGGCATATCTTGTACATCTGGAATCTCCACCATCCCGAAAATCATGGAGATGTTGGTAGACTTTAGATGATCAACATCACTCCTGAACGCAGGCAATAACAGCCTTTGAAGCTATCACCTCCTCGGTGGCCTCTTTGCCCCGCTCCCACACCGCTATCTTAGTTGCAAGAGAATCAATGGTAGCAATCAATGGTGTCACAACATCAGCCAGGGCAGTCTGAATCATGCCCAAAATGGAGGCCTCGAGTCTGGCAACAAGACGATCGGCAGAATGGGAAAGCTTCCCCATCCAGAGTAATGCGGCTTGAGTGAACGGCGTCCGAGGAACAACAACCGCAGCATCTCTGGGAGGCAACGTAAGAGCAGAGGAACTAGGGATGTAAAAAGGATCAACACTAGAAGTAATTGAAGGCCCAGGGGCTGGAGTAGGAAAAGATGCCTCTGCAGGTAATAAGTCTGTCTCCACAACCGGGGAAGAGTCCGTTGAGGCTGTCTTCTTCTTCTTCTCTTCCTCATCCTTTAAATACTACACCTCGATCCTCCGGATATCGGTAAAGGATGTGGGAATCACTTCTGCTTCCTTCTTTGCATCTCTAGGAACCTGACCCTGTCTGCACAACTCAGTGATCGACACCGAGAAGGAAAATGAGGTTTGACGCTGCTTGGCCCTCATGACTATCTCATGTGCCATAGTTATGTCCAAATTTATCCTTGACTCCTTGATGATGCAACCTAGATAGGCTACATTGGCTAGGTGGAGGATTGACTCGTTCTGGGATGGTATGATAGTGTTGCTGATGAAACCAACTCAGAACCTAGCAGCTACATTAAGATCCTTATTTTTACTTTGTCCACCAATCCCCAACAACTTGGGGGTACCGTCTTATATTAGCGGGGCCAACCACTTTTTCATATTTTCGATTTTTTGTCCTGATCAGATGCTGACACTCGTCATCAATATCATCGGGACATTCCAGGACAGCATTAATGGCCTCAATATCACACTTGACCTTCATTCCCTGGACAACTGTATAGTCAACCGATTTAAAAACTACTGCATGCTTCTTTCTCTGTGGTAGCAAGCCCCATAAGAAGGGTAGAACTCCCGAACCCAATTTGGAATATACGGGCCACGAGTCTTGGTGAAGATCTGGAAATTATGAGACTTTAGATAGCTCATAATATCTGGGTACCTGTCGATGACCCCATCAATAGTCAGGCACCTCTCATCAATGATTGTTCTCAACCCCTCAGTCTTTAACTTGTTCATAGACTTTAGAGGAGGGCCATGTACTGGTGGTGCTAGGACCACAACTTGTTGTGGAACTGGAGGAGGAGTAATGGTGGGCTGAGGAGTCCTGATCCTAGACGGATTGGTCATCCTTTTTTATCACAGCTCAACCCTCTGTGCTGCCAATAGTTCATCTTCTTCGGGCTCTAAAACTGCAGCTTGATTCTCTTGGTGCTCATCCTCACTCTGAGAAGTAGTGAGGTGCGTGACATAGATACCGTCTCTGTCGGAGCTGGCTTCCGGTGACGCAGGTGCCTTTTCTTTTCCCTCTCCTTTACCACCAGTTGTGGGATGTTTGGTACCTTTGGCCTTGGATGCAGCTGCATCCTCATTAATTTTTATCCCTTTTACCCTTATTTGAGGTGGCATGTTACTACCAGCAACCTTTGGTCTAGCTATGTCTGCAAAAACATAAAAAAAAGATAGAACAATTCAAGTAGAAACACAGAAAAACAGTTGCAAACCGACTTGCTGAACTGATCGACGAGTCGTCAAATCTCTTTGGCGAGCTAGATCGGGCTAGCCAAAGGATTCACTCAAAATTTTCATAAAAAATATGCATGTCGCTGATGAAAGGGCCTTTCGGCGAATCGCTGACAGCTTTCGGTGGGCAAGGATTGGCCTGCCAAAAGTTACAGTGCAATTAAGGTTCAGGGATGCAGACAAATGGCGATCAAGAAGGACTTTCAGCGAGTCGCCGAGTGCATTTGACGACCTCAAGATTATCGCTGAAAGTTACTGAACCACACTTTAAATATACCATGAAATTTAAGGCAAGATGAGGAATTTTGGTGAGCCGCCGAGTGATTCGGCGAGCTCGACCCAATTAGCCAAACGACCCAACGGGCCTACTTTCAACCCAACTTCTTGAATTCTACCCTGAAACCCCCGAAAACAAAATTAAGGCATGCACTAATCAAATTAGCTCAGACCTAATAAACCCATGCCCTCGGGATACTTAGACATCTCCCGATTTGGCCAAATTTGGCCATTTTATGACTTTTGCCCATAAGAATGACATCAACCGCTCCATCATTGGAGAAAATACGTCATTTAGCACAACTAGGGGATACTTAGACTTCACCCGACTAAACTTAACAACATGCAAGCACAAACCCTCAAATTCCAACAAATTTCAAGGCACAAACTTACGGGAATTCAACATTAAAGGCACTACAGGTGAAATATTCAAATTAAAATAGGAATACATATAAACAATTAAGATCAGAGACGCCCAACACACATCACTAAGATTACATCATTTGCATAAGAGTAAAAATACGCTAAAATAAAACTCGGGGTTCGAAAAACCAACCTTAGATGCTAATTAAAATAATTTGAAATGCTAGGCGGCAAAGTAATCCACTCTGAACATACACTAACCGACTCAAATAAGATAAAAATGCAAGAAATAAAGGAAACACTTTGCGGGTGTGAGTTTTGGAAGATTAAAAGTGAGAGAAAGTGAAAAAGTTTGAAAGTTTAAACCTTTGGCCTTTAAAAACCATCCAGTTCTCACCCATTCGGTGACATTAATCTTTCTTGCTGAGCCACTTGGTGACACGCTGAGTGGGCAATTACCTCATTGAGTTTTACAGGACCTCCAGTTAATGTGGGGGTCTAAACGGCGGACTAGATCGTGATCACCGACCTGGTCGGCAATTCGCCAAGTTTCTCCTAGACACACCGAGTTTTACAGACTCCAATTCAAAAATGCCTTGGATCTAATGGCAGTCAAAGTCGGGCTCGCCGACCTCTTCAGCGATGTGCCGAGTAGATTTTCAGCTTGTCAATCTCTACCTTTCTAACACTTTCTACACTTCAACCTACACAATCAACACAACATTATTTCTAAAATAAATATAAAGTGATAAACACTTGGGTTGCCTCCCAAGAAGCTCCTTGGTTAACGTCGTGGAACCACACAAGTCTCCACTTAAGTTCCATTAGTGGGGTTCGCCTCATTTTCATAAGGAAAACCATTTTCTTTTTCTAGGTAGAGTTCATTCAACACTTGGTCCAATTGGGACACTAGTAGTTGAATGAGCATGGCATGAGAGGTCGTTATCTGGTTCAGCATCAAGACATTCTCCCTTATATCCTCCAACACTCTATTGTGTTCTTCAACTTTGTGTATAATGAGTACGAGGACCTCTTCAATTTGCTCGCCATCTTGCTTCTTCATCTTTCGACGCTCGTGAGGGCAGATGTACATGTCCTTCTTATTGGAAAGTACCTCCAAGTGCTTGGGATGTGATTAGATTATGGGCTAATAGTCATGTCTACACTGTCTCTCCATCTGTCGGGCCATCAGTACCCGGTGTCACAACAGGCTGATCATGGGCCTCAGCGCCCGGAGTCACATCAGTAACAATAGCAGCTCCACTGTAGTCAGCTAAGTGTGTGTTTCCCAAAGAAGTCTGCACAACTGCATCTACCATGTCCTCCTTAATATTTGTAAGGCACTTGTAAGAAACCTCCTCAGCAACCCAAAGCATATCCGCATCCATCTCAGCCTCAAACTCGGCGGCAACTACCTCCTCAGCTCGAACCTCATCTCTGGTGGTAGCCAAAGGCATATCCGATATCTCCACCATTTCAAAAATCATAGACATGTTGGTAAACTTCAGCTGGTCCACATCTCTCTTCAGCGTATCAATAACGGCCTTTAGAGCCTTCACCTCCTCAGTAGCCCCTATCCATGCTTGCACACCGCTATCCGTTCTGCAGGGGAATCAATGTCTGAACTCAAGGGTGTCACAACATCAGCAAAGGCCCTTTTAATCGTGCCAGGAATGGAGGCCTCAAGTCTGGTGGCGAGTTTATCCGTAGAATGCGCTAGCTGTCCCATCCGTAGCAATGCAGCCACGGTGAGTGGAGGTCGGCCAGTAGCAGCAGTACCTGATCTGGATGCAAGGGAGCAGTAGAGGAACATGGAGTAACAAAAGGCCCAGGGTCCGGAGTAGGAAATATTTCCTCTGTATGTAGTGTCTAAAAATAAAAAACCAGGGGATGTATCCACCGTGGCTGCCTTCTTCTTCTCGGCCTCATCTTTCAAGTACTCCCCTCAATCCTCCAGATGTCGGTAGAAGATGTGTGAATCACTTCCAAATCTTTCTTCTTATCTGTAGTCACCCGAGATTGTCTGCACAACTTGATAATCAACACAGGAAAGGGGAGGGAAGTTTGCATTGCTTGGCCCTCATGACCATCTTTTGTGCCATAATTATCCCAGGTTCATCCTTGTCTCATTAATGACGCAACCCAGACAGGATGCCTTGGCGTGGCAGAAAATCGACCGGTTCTGGGATGGCATAATGGTACTGCTAATGAAGCCAAACTAGAACCTTGCTACTATGTTTAGGTCCTTCTTATCAATGGGTGCTCCAATATCAATCCATTAGGTAGTACCGTCTGATATTAGATGAGACAATCACTACTTCATATTTTATAATGTCTTTGTCCTTATCAGATTTTGGCAGTCATCTCTAATTCGTGTTGAAACACCCAAGACCGCATTGATAACATCAATATCACATTTCACCTTTCTACCCCTGACGACCACATAGTCAACCGGCTTGAATTTGGCTGCCGGCTTCTTCCCTTGTGGCACCAGGGCATTGTAGGCACTGTAGAATTCTCTGACCCAATTTGGAATATACGGGCTATGGGGCTTAGTGAAAAGTTGGAATTTGTGCGACCTCAGGTAGCTCATGATCTCCAGATACCTGTCTATGCTGCCATCAGTCAACAATCGCTTCTCATCTATAATGGTCCTCAGTTCCTCAGTATTCAGTCTGTTCATAGACCGTGGGGGACGACCCTGTATCAGTGCTGCTAGGACCACAGCCTGTGGGGGACAAAAAGGAGTAGTGGGAGCTTGGGGAGTCCGGATCCTAGACGGATCATTCATCCTCTTGGAACGCAGCTCCGTAGTTTGGCCTGCTAGTAGCTCATCATCCTCAGGCTCAAAATCTGTAGCCTGAAGATCTTGGTGCTAACCCTCACTCTCAGAAATGGTGAGGTTAGTGGCATAGATGTCGTCACTGTCAGAGTTGGATTCTAATGACGCAGGTGCAGGTGCCTTGCCCTTTCCCTTCACACCTGTTGTGGGAAGTTTGGTAGCCTTAGCCTTGGATGCAGTTGCATCCTCGTTGCTTTTTATTCCTTTAGCCTGCTTGCAGGGTGACATGTCTCTACCGGCCACTTTTGGTCGAGCCATGTCTTCAAAAGAGTTAGAAATAGTTCAAGTAAGGTTGTAGAAAATAAATGTAGACAGACTAGCCAAACCGGTCGGTGAGTCACCGAATCACTTTGGCGAGCCAGATCGGGCTCGCCGAGAGGATTCGCTTCTAATATTTGTATAAAAATGGTGTGTCGGTGATTGGAAGGGCCTTTCGGTGAATCGCCGACAACATTTGATGAGCAAAGACTAGCCCGCCAAAAGTTACAGTTCATTTTAAGGGTGAGGGGTGCAAGAAAGGCGATCAAGAAAGATAATCGGTGAGTCGCCGACTGCACTCGGCGAACTCAGGCATCTCACCAAAAGTTACAGTATCCAAACGCAAGATTTTCATTAAATTATAGGTGATCAAGGGGATTTTAGCAAACCGCCGAGTGGTTCGGCGAGCTCAACCCAGCTCGCCAAATGGCCCAACGTGCTTACTTTTAACCCCGACTTCCAAATTCAACCTCGCAGACCCCGAAAACAAAATCAAAACATGCACTCATTCAATTAAACTTAGACCTTCCACCCATGTCCCTGGGATACTCAGACTTCTCCCGGCTTGGCTAAATTTGACCATTTGACGACTATTGGCCTTAAGAATGACGTCAACCACTCCATCATTAGGCAAAGTATGCCATTTGGCACAAATGCGGGTTATTTAGACTTCACCTGACTAGACCCAACAACAATTTAGCACAACCCAACACTTCCGATCAATTTTAAAGCACAAAAATTTGGGAAATCAACAATTTTTAAATTTAGGCAGGATATTCGAATTAAAACAGGAACACAAGCACACATTTACGAATCAGAGAGGCCCAATACACATCACTAAGATAAGAACAATTGAAAGTGAGTAAAATTGCTAAATATGAGTTCGGGGTTTGGAAAAACCAACCTTTAAAGCTGAATATATACTTTGAAATGCTAGGCGGCAAAGATATCCAATTCAGAACACAAGATTTACAACTAGGAATCGGTAAAAACATGAAATAATAGGAAAATAAAGTGCGGGTGTGAGTTTGGAAAGTTGAAAAGTGAGGGAATGTGAAAGATTTTAAACTTTTGAACTTTTGGCCTTTAAATCATTCCAGTTCTCACCCATTCGACGACATTTGTCTTGCTCGCCGACCAACTTGGCGACACGTAGAGTGGTCACTTACCTCGTCGAGTTTTACAGGACCTCCATTTGATATGGGAGTGCAAATGGCGAATTAAATCGTGATCGCCTACCCGTTTGGCGACACTCTGATTAGCTCCTAGGCTCGCAGAGTTTTATAGACTCCAATTTCAAAATTGTTGAGTCCAACGACGGTCTAGGTCGGGATCGCCGACCTTTTTGGCGAGTCGCTGAATGGACTTTTAGCTCGCCAATATGCACCTTCCAAACACATTTCACACTTTAACCTGCACAATCAACACACGATTATTTTACAAACAAAAAGAAAGTAAATAAGACTTTGGTTGCCTCCCAACAAGCGCCTTAGTTAACGTCATGGCACGACGCAAGTCCTCACTCAAACTTCATTCTTGGGGTAGGCCATAGTATCACTAGGCAACCCCCCTTGTTGTCTCGGGTTTAAATGAGATGAGATATGACCCATCTAGGTCTCCAACTATTTGATAGAGACGGAATGAGAGGTATCCGTCTGGCTAAGGGTCGACACATCTTCCTTCATCTCTTTCAAAATTTTGTCAGAGCCCTCAAGCTTGTTGAGAATACAAGACAACATATCCTCAGACCGACCACCCTCCTAATCCTTTCTCTTTTGACTCTCATGGGGAAGAATATACTTGTCCTTCTCCCCATCCATTTCCTTTCAAGTGGGGTTACGATCCCTCCACTCTCTATCACGAACTCTCCAACCGTCATCCTTGTTCCAACCTTGGCTATCACCCTCCCTCAATTAGTTTGCACGATAACCACCTCCTTGGCTAGCTAGGAAATTCACCTCTTCGTTGTACAATGCTTTAAACTTAGCCTCATCGGGATTAACACACCCGACACCCACATCATTGACACTTCGAGCACCAGCTCCCATAACATATTTGGACAAGATGTCAAGTTGTGTCATGATCTTTTCCATGTTCTAATCCTTCTATCGGTCTTTCTCAAGCAGTTTCTTGGTTGGTTTAAACGTGAGGGGGGAGACGTGATCTTCGTATGTGTACCCATCCCGATTAGTTGTGGTCATACTATCCAAAAGTTAGGCTGCTATAATGTAAGGTTGTTGCATTGAACCTCCAGGAGAAAGTTGGTAAACTACACCCTTGTTCACCGAATCAAGGTTTCGGTAAAAATATTACAACAAAATGTTGTCGGGCAAACCATGCGTTGGGCATTGCAGCACCAACATCTTGAATCACAGACAAGTCTCATGAATTGGATCACCCTACAAACAATTGAAGCTTTGGATTCTGTCCCAAAGAGTCATCATCTTCGAAAGAAGGAAAAACTGCACTTGAAATGCAGTGACAAGCTCTTCCCACGAATTGATTGATTCTCAATGAAATTTAGCAAGCCACTTACATGCTTCTCCCGTTAAAGAAAAAGGGAACAACCTCAACTGGACCGACTCTTGGGATATGTTCTTGAAGGATAATGGCCCGCAAAAATCAACAAAGTTTCTACTATGCTCATGGGGATCCTCATGAGCCAGCCCACCAAACAATCCTTTCAAATGCAAGAGCTGCAACATATTACTTGTAATACAGAACACAACATTCCCTTCAGCCGTAGGAAAGCGAATGGCACAAATTCCACCCATTAGATGAGGGTCATTAACATTTGGCTCTTTAACATCGTTGAGGTTACCAATGTCATGTTGGTGGTCCACTTGTCTACCATTGCTTCCGTTCACACTCATTTCCTTTGTTCAAAACAACAAAACACAAACCAAAAGTGAAAGTAAGTAGATTCAACTATGACTAGAAAGAACAATATTCAACTTAACCAAAGAATTTTAACCAACACCACTCCCCGACAACGGTGCCATTTTGATCGAATAATGTTATCAAAGACCTTTCATCTAGTTCTAAGAGTCAACAATCGATAGTCAGTATATAATCCAACTAAATGAGTTGGGGTCGAATCCCACAGGGAGTGGTATGTGTTTAAGATTCAATAGGAAAGTACGAATATGCTCAAGTCAATCATTGAATTGACATTTACAAATACAAACATGATACAAATCAGGGGATGACACCAATGTCAAGTAACATGGGGGTTTGGTTTTAATTATCAACTACAACAGCAACAAATAATAAGGAATACCAAAATTGAGACGGGTTCTTGGGATGTGATTCGATTATAGGCTAATGGGTATTGCTAATTGCTAGTCTAGCTTATGGGTATTGCTAATTGTTAGTGTGGAAAAGGCTTTTGGATTCACTCTCTCGAGTTGAACACATGACAACCCAAACAGACCATCAACTAATAATCTTTGTTTTAAGACCTCTCTCTCGAGCAAGCCAAAAACAAGCAGGTAGAATTGCATTTGCAACTGTAATTCTTTAAATGAAACCACAATTAATGATTGAAATCCCTTCTAATCAGCACTTAAACTAACAATTAGCAATACCCATAAGCTAAATCATCCCATAATCACATAATCACACCTCAAAAATTGGGGTTTTAGCTATACATCATAAATAGATAAAAATTGTTACCTAATTGTGTTTCCATCAAATGGGTAAGATTATTTTCGTCTTTACAAAGGTCCAAATTAAAGAATCTCAAAGACCCACTTCCAATTTCTCAAAAGTGAATAACTCAATTCTTCAATGCTAAGGAAAATTTGGTCTCCATACTCAGAGTTCAAACTTAAAATTCTTCTAATCTGAAAAATACCCCAAACTTAATGTTTTAAAATGAATTTATAGTCATAAAAAATATGCTGCGAAGGACTGTTCGGTGCAGTATGTCGGGCTCGCTGATCAGCTAGTCGATCCACCCTTTTGTCAGTTCCATCGCCTTTTTGCTTTGGCCTTCAGCACCCTCAAATTTTGTAACTTTGAGCGATCCAATACTGCATCGTGGAACCATTCGACGATACACCGACTACTCCTTTCTCTCACAAACTTGATTCTCTCCTTCAGGGCTTGGCACACTAGAACTTTAGGCGAGATGTTGTCCATTCGGCGACTCGCCAAAGGGACTTGGCGATCAACAGGCTTTCATTTCTTCATTCTTTCAGGTCGCTTAGTTCTTTTTTGCAAATTTGAGGACACTAAATCTATACAAATAAAGCCCAAAATGAGTCCAAATCTCGGACTCATCAAATTTCATATGAGAAAGTTCGGGTAGAGATTTTAGACAGGCAAGTCATGAAGTTAAGAAACTAGGAAATAGCTTCTATGAGAGTAACGTCGAAGAACCAGTTAGTTGAGGGTGATACTTGGAAGGCCGAGGCCGATATGATGTCTTGATATCCTCACCTCTTTCCTTTTAGTCTTAACCTAGGTTTAGGCAATGAGTTCCTCTTGGCTTTTCCTTATTTTGGGAGTCGTGTGTTTTATGTGTTTCCATGATTTCCTTACGTGATCCATGTTCATGAAAAATTGTGTTTTGAAAGAAAATGAGTTCATATGATTGATTTTCCTCATATTGTTGTACATTGAGTATGAGTTACCTATAGACTTCATGAGATGAATTAATGAACATGCTTTAGATATGCTTTTTGAGAGTAAATTGCCTATGAGCTCCAGGAGATTGAGTTGAGCATGGTTTTAGCATGGAGAAAGTAGTTCCTCATTGAACATGAGTAATTTTGACATTTCATGCATATTGGGTTGCTAGATGTAGTTCCTACTTCCTTATGATGCATTTGAGTATGTTGAGCTTGGAGTTGATGTTTCCTCCTTATTTATGTTCATTGCATGCATAATGGGCACTGATAGAATTAGTTTCAACCCTCTAAGCATAAATCCCATGGAATACTAATTTCTTACTTGACTTCATTAATCATGGAAAGGTGCCCTTGAACAACCAGTCGAAGGTAGTTCATTAGGATAACTCTTACTCATTGATTCAATTATGTGAGAAATCCTTTCAACCTAAGAATCCTTTCTATGTGAGAAAACCTTTCACATCATGCTAGTATGTGTTTCTTAGAATATCCTTTCACAACACAACATCGTCATTGGCACTTTACTCTCAAATCACCCTTAAAACATTTGCATATAATTCATAAAATAATGCATAAGTGCATAATTTACCTTTTGAGGCTCAAAACCCACTTTCAAACATCATTACTTAGAGAGCATGAGTTGGATGTGGATTTCATCATAAATTCATTTAAAGCTTGCAATACATGCTTAATTTCATAAAATTGTTCCTTGAAGATGAAGATCCCACATTATATAATTCATCACTTGAAAACATGGGGATTACATGGGTTCATGGGGAAATCATCATACAATTATAGTATTTCATCAATTCATGCATAAGATATCATAATTAAATAATTTAAATCAATAATGAAAAGAACTCATGATAATTGAACAAAACCCTAACTCAATTGGGGAATTCTTACTTTGAAATAGAGAAAATGGGAACTCAATGGATGAAAGGAATCCATGAAAGAAAATTATCATACCTTGAATACAAATGCTAACCTTCAATGGAGAAATTGAGAACTTAGCTTGAAACCCTAGATAAATTCTTCTTCTTCTTCTTATTCTTCAAGTTTTCTTCTTCTTCTTCTTCTTCAAGTTTCTAGATTGAGAATTATTTGAGAGATCTTCTTTTTGGTGAGTTTAGAGAGAATTATTTCTATTGGGAAATTTACGGGTAAAAAGCTTATATAGGGGTCTTAATGAAGGGAAAAACAATGTAGTATAGGAATGAATTAATTAGGAAAAGACCCAACTACCCCTGAACTTAACTGCCAACTTACCACCAACCTTCTACCCACGGATCTAGTCGATGAACCGTGGTCTGCCCAACGGCCCATCCTGGTAGACCGTGGTTGGTGGTCAGAGACTTTTGACCTAACCTATGGTTCCTAGACCACGGACTGTGGACCCACCAGGGATCCGTAGGTCCAGTCGTGGTCTTGCACTAAATAAATTTTTGAATGGCCAATCCACTGACCCACATACGGTCCGTGGTTCAACCCAGGGGACATGGTTCGCCATTGTGGATGGCACTTGGAAGTGCTAAAATCTGCTATGGTGCCCTCGTTAGGATTCAGGATGTTACATTAGGGTCTCCATCATGCAAGGATTCCATGGATGAATAAAGCTATCATACCTTTCTATCAAAGCCCAAAAGAACTTGAAGAATGGAGACTTATCCTTGAACCCAAGCTTGAATCTTCTTCTTCTTCAACTTTTAGAGAGAGAAATATTTTGCAGAGGAGGAACTTTGGTCTTCTTTTAGATTTATAATAGAATGACTTGAATGAACTAATTCGGGGGTTAAAATCCCTTATATAGGGGTTGTAGACATAGGCAAAATGACGTAGTACAGAGATAACATAATTACGATAAGACCGAACTACCCTAAAAAATAATTGTCAATTGTTGACCCACGGACCCTAACCGACGGTCCATTCTACTCGCTTATCGTTCATTATCAGAAACTCCCATTTAGGGTCTAGACCCATGGAACTTCAACCACGGACTATGTTCTGACCAACGGTTCATTGGTCTAGACCGTAGTCCCTGACCTCTTAATCACTTTTGGGTGGCAAATCAACGGACCACAGCTACGGTCTGTGCTCCCACACACGCACTGTGGTAGGCCTCCGTCACCTGGCACCTAAAGCCCTGAAACTTGCTATGTTGCCCTATCTCAAATCTGAGGTGTTACATAATCTCTCCCTTGGGATCATTCGTCCTCGAATAAGATTCTAGACCTCATATAGAATAAAAGGACTCTAACTAGCAACCCACTGTGCATGCAACTTAATCTAAATGCACACAACCAAGGAGGAACTTCGACTCCAAGGTAGAACATATTCAAATCAAGGAAGATAGGAAGTAGACCTAGCAGCCCAATGTGCATGCACTTAAAAGATTATTCATGTCTAAGGAGGAACTAACATCTCTAAGGAAAAAGCATGCTCATATCATCATATAATGAAAATCATATACAACTCATACTCAAATGCATATATCCGAGGAGGAAACATCAAGTCCAAGATAAAGGGTGTTCAACAATTCATCTCATGAAGTCCATAGACAATTCATACTCAATGCACATCAACTTGAGGAAAATCAATCATATAAACTCATTTTCTTTCAAAATTCGAGATTTTCATGAACATGCATAATATGGAAATCATCTAAAACACATGACACGAAAACAAGCAGTAAATCGTGAGGAACTCATTACCTCAAGGTAAAGTAGAAGTTGAAGGAAAAATATGAGGATATCGGGACACCATATAAGCCTCGGCCTCCCAAGTAGCACCCTGAATTAATTGATTCATCCACAACAATTTCACGGTAGCAACTTTTTTATTTCTCAACTTCTTGACTTGCCGATCTAAAATCTCAACCAGAACTTCCTCATAAGAAAGATTCTCCTTAACTCTCAAACCTTCTAAGGTAAATATAGATTTCGGATCTCCAACATTCTTTTTCAACATAGAGACATGGAAAACCGGATGCACCGATGCCAACTCATTAGGCAATTCAAGCTCATAAGCAACCTTACTAGCATGTCTCAAAATCTGATATAGTCCTACATATCGGGGACTAAGCTTCCCTTTCTTACCAAACCTCATTACAACCTTCATCGGTCAGATTTTCAAGTATACCCAATCGTTAACATCAAATTAAATATCTCTTCTTCTAACATCGGCATAGGACTTTTGTCGACTTTGGGTTGTTCTCAACCTCTCTCTAATAAGTCGAACTTTTTCCATATCCTGATGAACTAACTCGGCTCCTATCAATGCAACTTCACCCACCTCAAACCAACCTATAGAAGATCCACACCTCCTACCATAGAGCGCCTCAAATAAAGCCATACCAATACTCGAATGGTAACTATTTTTATAAGCAAAACTCAATCATCGGAAAATGGTCATCCCAATTATCCTTAAAGTCGATGACACATTCTCTTAGAATATCTTTCAAAGTTTTGATAATATGCTCCACTTGCCCATCAGTTTATGGATGAGATGTCGTGCTAAGCTTAACACAAGTACCAAGACCCTTTTGGAAAGATTTCCAAAACTTAAAAGTCAACTGCGTATCTCGATCAGATATAATGGCTAAGGGCACTCCATGCAACCTTACCATTTCCCTCAAAATACAACTTACCATAATATTCCGCCAAATAAGAAATTTTGATGGGAATGAAATGAGTTGATTTCATCATTCGGTCTACGATTACCCAAATCGAATCATATTGCCACTGAGTATGAGGCAACCCTACTATGAATTCCATATTCAAATCTTCCCACATCCAAGTAGGAATAGTTATATCTTGGGACAAACCTCCATGTTTCTGATGTTCAACTTTCACTTGTTGGCAATCAGGACACTTAGCCACAAATCTCACAATATCCTTCTTCATCCCATTACACCAATAGACCTCCCGCAAATCACAGTACATCTTGGTAGCTCCCTGGTTAATGGAATACCGAGAACTATGGGCTTCTTACAAGATTTGTTCCCACAAGTCATCTATATCAGGAACACCCAGAAAACCTTGATAAAGAAGCACACCATCTCCCCATTGGGAGAAAGCCTCAACAGATTTCCCATGCACCACTTTTTTTGAATTCTACTAAGGTTGGATGAAGATATTGCTTGGCTTTCACATCCGTCACAAAAGACGATTCTGAACCATAACACCACTCTTGGTGGAGTCCATCAATCTAACACCCAATCTGGACAATCTATGTACATCTCGTACCAATTCTCTTTTACCCTCTTCTACATGGGTAACACTACGTATTGATAATTGGCTAAGAGCATCTGCCACCACATTTTCCTTACCCGGGTGATAGAGAATACTGATATCATAATCGTTAACCAACTCAAGCCACCTTCTTTGTGAAGATTAAGATCTTTCTAATTAAACACGAATTGCAAACTCTTATGGTAAGTGAAAAAATCAACATGAACACTATACAAATACTGTCTCCTAATCTTTAAGGCAAAAACCACCTCCGCTAATTCAAGATCATGGGTAGGATAATTCTTCTCATTAACTTTAAATTGCCTTGAAGCATAGGAAATAACCTTCCCATTTTGTATAAGTACGCATCCTAACCCAACTCTCGAGGCATCACAATAAAAAACAAAACCATCAGTCCCTTCAGGTAAACTCAACACCGGAACAGAAGTAAGTCTTTCTTTCAATTATTAAAAACTCTTCTCACATGTTTCGGACCATATGAACTTGGCCTTGTTTTGAGTCAAAGCTGGAAAAGGAGAGACTATCAAAGAAACCCTACAACAAACATTCAGTAATAACCATCTAATCCTAAGAAACTTCTAATATTCGAAGGGCATAAAGGCTAGGAAAACTCTTGACCGAATCCTTCTTCTTAGGCTCTACCTCAATACCCTTACTTGAAAAAATATGGTCAAGAAAAGCTATAGACCTTTGCCAAAACTCACATTTGCCAAACTTTGCAAAGAGTTATTGGTCCTTGAGAACTTGAAACACAATCCTCAAATAAATAATGTGACCCTTCTCACTTCTCGAATAAATCAATATATCATCAATGAACACAATTACGAACATATCAAGGTATTGTCTAAACACCTTGTTCATCAAATCCATGAATACTGCCAGAGAATTAGTCAAACCAAACGACATCACCAAACACACATAATGACCATACCGGGTTCTAAAAGCCATTTTTCGGAATATCATCTTCTTTCACCCTCAATTGGTGATAACCCGACCTAAGGTCAATCTTGGAAAAGTAACTCGCTCCTTGGAGTTCGTCAAATAAATCATCTATTCTTGAAAAAGGATACTTATTATTAATAGTCACCTTATTCAATTGCAAGTATTCAATACACATTCGGAGTGAACCATCTTTATTCTTAACAAATAAAACTGGAGCACTCCATAGAGAGAGACTCGACCGGATGAAACCCTTATCCCACAAATCTTTCAATTTCTCCTTTAATTCCTTCAGCTCTACCAGACCCATTCGGAAAGGAGGAATAGAAATAGGCTGTGTATTTGGGAGAAGGTCAATACCAAAGTTTATTTCCCTTTTTGGTGGAATACCACGTAGATCATCTCGGAACATTTCCAAAGACTTAATAACAATGGGGACCGACTCAAGAGTAGGGTTTCGAAATCCACAGCCCTCACCCTAACTAGATGGCATATGAAACCCTTAGAAGTCATCTTTCTAGCTTTAAGACAAGAGATAAACTGAATCATAGGCATAGAATTACCCCCATTCTACTCTAGGATAGGCTCATTCGGGAACTGAAACTTGACTACATGAGTTCTATAATCAATATAAGCATAAAAAGAGTGCAACCAATCCATACCAAGGAGAACATCAAAATCTAGCAAATCAAGCTCTACCAAATCAACAAGAGTAACTCTATGGGACAAGGAGATGAGCCATTTTTTATAGACCCTCTTAGCCACAATAGAATGACCAATAGGAGTAGAAACATAAAAAAGATCTAACAACACATGAGGAAGCACATCAAATCTCATAGCCACATATGGCGTCACAAAAAGACAAAGTACCACCGGGATCAAGTAAAGCATAATCGGTAACCACATCGGGAGAACCCTCTTGTTCACCACAAGTCTAAACTACATAGAACCTATTTTGCTTAGGAGCATAAAATCTTAACCACTTGGACTAGATGATAGATAGGGTTGAGCCCTATGATGACTATCTCCCTCATTCTTAGCAACTGAAGGAAGTGGTTCATTTTAGCACCACCAAAACAAGCATTGGAATCCGCTAGACATTTACCCTCATGCTTTCTTCCACACTTAGCACAATTTGGCAATGAAGACCTACTACTATTTTCTCCTTGAGTCTTCGGGTTAGACACCCTTTCTTTGTTGAACTTAGGAGCATTGGAGGAACCTTGCCCGGAAAAACTTTGTCGAAACCTAGAACGACCATATCCATCGGACCTTGCATAAGATAAATTACCATCACCGGTTCTAGCCTTCTTTGTCTCCTTAGACCTCTCCTTAATTTTCTCCTCTTTAATATGTTCGGCATGAACCATGAGATGAGAAATATGCATGTCATGGACAAGCATAGTTGTACGACTTTCTTTCACTACCAATTCGGACTCACCTGAAACGAACATGCTCATCCTTGCCCTTGAGTCGGCAAGTATAGAAGGAGCATACCTTGATAATTAAGTGAACCTAGAAGCATATTCTTCCATACTCATGTTCCCTTGTCGGAGATTGATAAACTCAAGCACTTTTACCTCCCTCATCTCAAGAGGAAATAACTTATCATGAGAAGCATACTTAAATCTTTCTCACTCTAGGGGAACCGTGTCTACCGGTCTTTCTTCCTTTCATTGGTTGAACCAAATTTTAGCCACACCTTTAAGTTGATAAGCGGTAAATTTCGCCTTTTCCACCGGAGTCACTCCCATAATAGTCAACACCTTGTAAATGTCATTAATGAACTCTTGAGGATCTTCCTCAACCTTAGAACCATCAAGTTCCAGAGGATTCATCCTAGTGACATCCCTGACTCTAGATACCGCCGTACCCATAGTTGGATTCATGGGGACCACAACTTCCCTATTGGCATGGGCATCATGGCTTGAGCCAAAACTTGAAAATCACTCCTAAACTCAGCATTAGTCACTAGCTCAGCCAAAGGGTCTATCGGAGCTTGATGAGGAGCTTCTTGAATTTCATTGTCTCCCTTATTTTTCTAGCACAAGTTCTTCGAGTAGTCATATCTTGTAAACCATCGGGTAAGGATTAGGAGAGAAACCTTATAGAGTTAAACTCTATCGCACGACGTAGAGTAATAAAGAAGTGAAGTTTCCTAAACATCTTGTAGCCTCTCATTCATAAATGTGGCGCGCTTCACACTCATGAACAAGGCTCTACTTGACGTGGTTTTAAGATATCCTAGAATCATTATAAACCTTGTGCTCTGATTACGAAGTTTGTTACGACCCAGTGGTACGCCCAAGATGTGACATGGCATACAAGACCCCGAAATACCTCATATAAACCACTTAGCTTTCATAGTCAAGATAATAGAAATAGATAAGATTTAAAACATTTCAAACCTAATCAAAGTCTTTATAAAACGGAGCAGAATTCTAATACACTTGTCTAAAAAACTATCTAATACAACGGAATCGTGGGACACAACCCATACAACAATGTTCAAAACATAAAATGACAGAACATAAAAAACTAGCGGCCAAATCCTCAAATGCTATGAGGACTCACAAATCTTCAACCTTGCCTCTACAATGGATCCTAGGCACGGGAATGAGTGTCGTGAATGTCGGACCCTACATTTGGATAAGAAATGTAGGCAAGAGTATGCGTTAGTACAAAAAATTACTAATTATGGTAGCATGCAAAAACATAACATAAACATAAGAGTTAGACAACATAAGTCATAAAGCATAATCAATGCACATAATAGATCATTTCACATAAAAGGAGTACTTCTTGAAGTAACCTCAATTCATACTTAATCAAGACATGGGTAATCCTCCACTACTCTTACTCATCATGGAAGGAAAATCCAAGCAACAATCCAAGCTCATAACCTATCATAACATATTCTAGCTTATTTTATAAAGACATGGTGAACCGTCTCTTTCCTAACTATAAAGGAACATGGGTAGTCGCCATATATTCTTCTCATTATAGGTCAAGGGTAATTGACTCAAGCCTTATCTCATTCATATTTCCTAAGCTTAGATTCATTTTAGGTGAGAAATCCTTTCAACTTATAATCATTAAATGTGAGAAAGCCTTTCACATTCATACACAAGCAAATCAAGTGGGAATGATCACTTTCACAAAAATTACATCAATAATTAATAATTCATAACACATTCTTCACTCCCAAAGCATTCTATATCATAATCATCATATATGCTTCAATCTCAAAGCAATTCATACTGTACCTTGTTCATCTTATAAGAGAACACCTAAAACCCAGTAACATCAATTTCACCCTAGAAACATGGGTTAAGCATGGGCACATAGAAATTCATCATAAAAATCATAGAATCCTCTCAATTCATGCATAAAATAATCATAATCCACTCATTTGGATCAACATTCATAAAGACCCACAAATTAGAAGAAAACCCTAACACAAATTAGGGAATTTATACTTTTCAATTGGGGAACTTAGGGGCTCCATGGATGAATGGATTCCATTGATGAATAAAGCTATCATACCTTGGTATCAAATCCTAAAAGCACTTGAAGAATGGAGACTTATCCTTGAACCATAATTTGAATCTTCTTCAACTTCTAGAGAGAGATATTTTGGAGAGGAAGAACTTTTGTCTTCTCTTAAATATTTAGGAGAATGAGTTGAATGAACTAATTTGGGAGGCTAAAATCTCTTATATAGGTGTCATATATATAGGCAAAATGACATAGTATAGAGATAAAATAACTACGAAAAGACCCAAGTACCCCCAAAAATAACTATTGACTGTTGATTAACGTTTCAAGCACATCTCATCCAATTCTAAGTGAACACATTCGTAAGTCAGTATAAAACCCAACAAAGAGTTTGGGTCGAATCCCACAGAGAGCGGTACATGTTCAAATTCAATCAAGAAGTATGAGTATTATCTAATCAGCTATAGGAATAGAAAATTATCGAAAAAGACATGAAACAAATTAAAAGGGTTGACACGAATGTTAGATGGGGGGTTTTGGTTTGAAATTATCAATTAGAACGCAGTCATAAAGAATTCAAAATAACAATAAGGAGAGGAATTCTCGGGATGTGATCGATTATAGGCAAATTTTATATATGGGTAATTGAAACTACTAGCAAACACCTAAAAATCAGTGAGTAGGCTACACTATAAGAGAGATAGATTTCTCTCAAACAAGTATCCCGAATAAGGTGATTTCTTTCAAACATCAACAAGCGTGACAATGAAGAACAACTCACACCTTAATTCATCCACTCTTTCAAGCTAGATGGATATGATTGGGTTTAGGATTCACTCTCTCGATCTGAGCCCAACTCAACACAATACCTACAAATCATTAATAAATAATCTTAGTTCTAAAACGTCTCTCTTGAGCAAGCCAAGAACACAAAATTAGAACTTCATTTGCAACTACAATTCATTAATTGAACCACAATTAATGATTAAACTCACTTTAATTTAGCATTTAAACTAGTATTTAACAATACCCATAAACTAATTAAACCCATAATCACATGATCACACCCCAAGAATTGGGCTTTTAGCCAAACACCATAAAAGAGTAAAAACGATTACCAAATCAATTAGCCATCAACTGGGTAAGAGTAATTTAACCTTTACAATGCTTGAAATCGAAGAAAATCGGTAACCCACTTGCAAAATCTCTGAATTGAATATCCAAAATCCTTCAAGTCAACTGAGAAACTATGAAAAACTCAAGAGAAAGTATTCTAAACTAATTCAGCCTTTTTTATTAACTACTCAAAATCTAATTTATAGTCGCCAAAAATAAGCCACAAAGGGCAATTAGGCGAGGTAAGTCGGGTTCATCGAGCCACTCGACGAACCACCTAGTACTCTCTTCTATCACCTTTCTACCTTGGCTATCAACATTCTCAAGTCCTCTAACTTTGGGCGATATCTCTTTGCATCGCGAAACTACTCGGTGATTCGGCGACTGCCCCTTTTCTATCACTGACTTGGTTTCTTCCCTCAGGGCTAACACACTGGAACTTTAGGCGGTCAAAGTAGCCACTAGGCGACACACCAACTGCTCTTGGTGATCCTTAGGCTCGCCTTTCTTCACTTCTTCAGTTTGTTTTGTTCCTTTTTGTGTGTTAGTGTCCTTGCTTTGCTCCTCAATACATATATCTGAAAATCAAGGCTTTAACATCAGTTTATGGCACAAATTAACAATTTGAGCACAGTAAATCTATATAAATAAATCCCCAAATGAGTCCAAATCTCGAACTCATTAACTTCCGATCCACAGACCCTGACTGACGGACGTGGTCTGACCGATGGTCCGTTGGTCTAGGCCGTGGTCCCTGACCCCTTAATCACTTTTGGAAGGCTAATCAACGGACCACACCTATGGTCCATGGTCACATCCACGGGTCCTGGTTGGCCTCTGTCGCCTGGCACCTAAAAGCCCTGACACTTGATATGTTGCCCTATCTTAAATCTGCGGTGTTACAATCAACTGCTTTCACTCTAACAAGTTCGATGTATTATTATATGCGGTCCATTGTCTTAGGCTTTGGCTATAGGCTACTACTTAGATATTACTGTGTTGATAAGCTTAAGGTAATATCCCGAGTGGCCCGTCCATACATATATCTGGGTAATTGGTAAGGTCAACGTGTCATTCCGTGTGGCCTATGAATACTTTTATTCGGGTAATTAGCTTGCAGTTAAGCCTGAGGTACCATTTCAGAATGATCGATGTTTCTTTCAAGCTTAAGATTTTCCCTTTCTTTGGGTTTCACATTGTATAATTGCATGTGTTTGCCTTTGAGTATGTGTATTGTTTGCATTGCTTATAGTTGTACCTGGTTATTAATATTTTATGCATGTTCTCTTTTATTCCCTTTTATATATTAGTTTTCCTTTGTCGTGCTAGTATCATCCTGCTTCTTATGTATATGTTATCTTTCTAAGCTCGGTCGACCTATGATGCCTACTGGGTATGCCATGTTTGGTACTTATATTGCAATTCTGCATCTTTTTCTGATGCAGCTCCCTGTTCGAGCCGCCCTCATTCAGTGTTTAGATCTCCAATGGCTTTCCCAGACTTGGATTGTTATCTCTTGTCGTTTCGAGACTTGATGTTGTCCTTGTTTTGTATTGGTTCTTATGTTGTATTCTAGATTTGTAAGTTCTTTGTATATATCTAACATTTTGTTCATAGTAGCTCTTTTATAGGTGACACCAGGTCCAGGGATTTTTATCTTGTGTTAGTTTTTCTTTTTGTCACTTTTGGGTCTATTTTGTACATTTCTTATCATACTACAGATATATATGATATGGCCCTTCTTTTTATAAACATTATTCTTGTCTGCCGTCATGTTATCTCTTATGTATTATATAAATTGTGTCTTCCACATCTTCTAACTTGGGTTATAGGCTTGTCCACTCGATGGGTTGTAGTGGATGTACTAATGGCCTGACTTAAGTTTGTGACATAAACTTATTTATCTTTTCTTTATTTCAGTTTCAAGACATTGTAGGTGGTTCATGGGTTATGTCCCAACTACCTCTTTGATGTATTAGACGGCTTGTTGGGACAAAGTTTGACTTCTGCTTTGTCAAACTCTCTTATGATATGAGAATGCTTCTTTCGAAATCTCTTTATTTCTATTATCTTGTATGATGAATGCTAAGTGACTTGTGTAGGGACTTTCGGGGTTTTGTATTCCATGTTGCACTTGGGGCATACTTTTGGTCTTGACTAATAAATTTGCTTTCTTAATTTCCTAATTGAATGCATTGAATTATATCACTCTTTGTGGAATTCTACCCTGACTCTTTTGTTGGGTAATTTACTGCTAACGACCGCTTACTCTTTCAATCATTTTTAGAGTGATTTCATCATTATCAATAGGCTGGGTAATCATAAATGATAAAAATCATCTTTCGATCAAAATGCATCATATCATTGTTTGTATCCTTTAAAGGCGCAATGTCGTGTAAACTCACAAAAATAATCATTTTTAAAGAATTTAAAAAATAAATATTTTTTAAAAAGTTGTCGCCACCTAATTTTAGTTAAAACTAGGAAACTAATTAATTAATTAAAAAAATGTCTACGAAACCAATAGATTCTAAGTAAGGGGTGCAAGTAATTACGAAGGGAATGTAATAAGCATCGTTCGAAATCCACAATTGCGAGTCCCGGTTAAATTCATTTTTATAAATTGAGGAGGAATTGAAAAATAATATACAAGTATAATAAACATACAATATAGAAAAATAATAAAATAAAATAATAATATAAGAAACTGCCAAAGGTTTGCCTAACATCAATAATATATACAATAATGAATAAATATCTTTTGAACTCCATTCGAATAGGCTACTCGAAAAGCAACTCTAGCTACTGATGAGTCCACAAATTGGACTCATTTAGGGCATGTCTTGATAGAAATAGTGTCCTCAAATGCTTATTTTGTCGCAATATCTGATGAAAACTCTCAAGTTTAAGGTATTTCAAGTTTTAGTGGAAGCATGGACACTTAGGCGCAAAAAGGAAAGAAAGGCTGAAAAGAACGAAGAAGCTAAAGCCTGAGCATCGCCAAGCATCTTTGGCGATTCGCCGAAAGGATAGATCCCGCCCTTTGTTCCTGTATGCGAAGCCCTAAAGGAAGAGGATCAAAAGGCGATGAAAGGAGCAGTCGGCGCTTCGCCGAAGAGTTTCACGAAGCGGTACTATACCGCCCAATGGTCCAGAACGTGAAGGCAAGCGCTAAACGGTGATGACACAGAAGATGACGAGTCGCCGAGTCACTCGGCGAACTCGACTAACTTTGCCGAGCTATCTACTAGCACTAATTTCTGATGGCGATAAATACAAAACTTGTTATTAATTTTAGAAGACCCTGAACCATTATTATATTTTTCATAATAGAATAGTACTTTTTAGATATTTTCTCTCAAGTTTGGAGAGAGTTTTGTGGGAGACTTGTAGAGAGAAGGATTTCATCTTCCCCAAGTTGGAAGTGGGTCTTCTCCATTGTTCTTCCTTTTCTTAAATGAAGGTTTCATTTCTTGTACTCATTTTATTTTAGTATCATTTTAGGTGTATTTCTTTATTTCTTGATGTGTGGCAAGAAACCCCCATTCTTAGGGTGTGATTTAGCAAATATGTGTAGATATTGTTGTTGGGGTTTTCTTGCAGATAGGTTAGATGTATTTTGATGGTGATTTCACCTAGTGGTTTAATTTAATGGGTTTGTAGTTGCAAATACAAAACCACCCATGTGTTTTTGGCTTGCCCGAGAGGGAGGTCGCAAAACCAACATCACTAGACTGATGGCATAAGGAGTAGGTCGACATGAGGTTCTGCCCGAGAGGGTGAGCCCTAGTTCCATATCCAAACACTCAGCTCGAGAGAGTGAGTGGGGTAAGGTGTAGGCTGGTCTTCATGCGGCAAATGGGTGTCCAAGAGGAACCCATTTTAAATGCGGTAAGTTGCCCGAGAGGGAACTTATTTCCATCTAAAGCTTTGCCTTGTCACTATTATCTTGCAAATTTCCTATTGTAAGCATGTACCCAACTATTAATCTCAACTTGTATTGCGGTCACACCCCAAGAACTTCTCCCCATACTTGATTTTCTTCTTAATTTTTGTTGTTTTTAATACTTTTGACAAAAACCCCAATCGATATTTGACACTTTTGTGTCACCCCCTTTTATTTACTCTGTTTTTAATCGTTAATATCTTTAGCTACGACTAGTTAGAGCTAGATTTTATTTTTTCTATCAATTCTCAAAACCGCTCCCTTGGGACCCGACCCCAACCTTTAGTTGGGTTACAATACTATCGACATAGACACTGATATTGTAGGTTAGTATCGTTGGTAACGATAAGCATCAAAATAACGCCGCTGCCGGGGAGTGGTGTTACTTGAGAATTTTTAGATTAGTAGAATTTTTGTTCTTCTTAGTTGTAGTTTCACTAACTTATATTTAGTTTTGTTTCGTTGGTTTGTCTGCATCCAAACAGAGGAAGGAAGCATGGCGAGCAATACTCAGGAGCTAATAGAGTTTCCTCCATTAGAAGTAATGATGTTCCAAGATCGTATCCTCACTTTCAATCAATTGGGAGGTGAAAGGATCCATTAGACACGGGCAAGATTCAATGACCTACTAACTCAATGTCCCACTCATGGAATTCCCGGTACGATCCTCCTTGACTTTTTCTACCGAAGTCTTGACCCCGGAAACAAGATATTGGTTGACCAACTACTTTTCGGTGGAATGTTAAAGCAGCCATATACAATGGCAGTCCAACTGCTTGACAATATTGCAAAATTGAGCCGAGAGGTTGAAAAGGATTTTTTGATGGACACACTAATGAATCAAATGGAGGAGTTAAAAAGAAATATGGTGAAGGTCGAAGCTCATTGTAAAAGGAAGGATAAATGCATTCCCCTTCATATTAGAAGAAACAATGAGAACAGGGAGATCAAGCGCATCGAGGAAATGCTCTCAACAATTCTCCGCAAGGTAACCAAGCAAGACAAAGAGCTGGAGGGATTGAAAGAAGATATCGAAGGAATGAAATGAATTAGTTGGTCTCACTCTAAAGCTGTCCAACTGCTCGAGAACCTGATGAGTCATGTGTTGCCTCAACTCCATCCGCTGAGAAACAGGGGGTGGCCTAATGAGGACATGGCCAACCCCAACAAAGAAACTTGTGCAATGACTTGCGTCGTGCCATGATGGTAAATAAGGGGCTTCTTGGGAGGCAACCCAAGGCTTAAATGTTTAGGATTTTGCTTTTGTGAATAACGGTGTGTTGTGTTGTAGGTTAAAATGAGGAAAGTGGAAAAATTTCAGGTTGGCAAGCAGAAAGTCCATTTCGCGAATCGTCAAACAAGTCTGCGAGCCTGACTGGATCCTCCATTAGGATCAATGCAAGAGTTTTACAGAGCCTGTAAAACTCGGCGGACTCGAAAAGCCACTCGGCACATCACTAATAAGTTTGGCGATCTCTATGCAGACCGCCGAATTCACATACTGAGAATTTAAGATTTCTGAAGAAAGGGCTGGATATATGACCACTCGGCAAACCGTCGAGTGGGTTGGAAAGTACGACTAACGTCGCCAAATGTACACAAATTGAATAGCATATATTGCCAAAAATCATACTTCTTCATTCTTTCTCATTTTCAAACTCCACAAACTTCACACCAAGGTAGTAATTTACACTTTCTAACCTTGAATTAGTACTTTAGTCACGTATTAGCGCGTGGAACTCAGATTTTCATTGCCGCCTAATATAACAATTGTGTTTACTCAGCATAAAGGTTAGTTTCTAAAAACCCTGCACTCACTTTTAAAGAGTTCAACTTCATCAGCAATCTAGGTGTCCACCAATGCGTGTTAGATCTCTCTGCTTTGAGTAGATATTTTCGAATTCCTACTTCTGATTGGTAAATTAGGGCCTAATTGTTTCTACTTTTCGAATTTCCTCTTTCACTTTGCTTACCTTGAAACTAAATGCGGCGAACTGTGCATACGGAGTGTCGAACATGGATGTGTGATTATATCTGGGCAGTTCTATTTAAAATGTGTTTATACACTGCTTTTTGTGGATGTTTGATCTCATGGCTCTCTTTTGTTTTTAATTGCAAACGATTTTGACACTTCCAAAAAAATTTGATTTTTTCACTCATTTTTGCCACCTCTCGTGAGTTGAATGTGGCTGTTCTTTTGAAAAAATTTGAGTCTCAGTTTCCATCAATACTGATGACTTGGATAGTACTCTCAATTGAACGAACATGAATATACGGATACGATGAAGCCAATTGAAGTTGCATAGACAATATGTGAACTCTTTGCATCTCGTTGTGACTAGCCATTTGTCGAATTGATTCTCTTGTAATGACCGTTGCACACTAGCGAAAGTGTGTAGTCTTATTTGAGTTAAGTGTCGATGCCTTGTGCGAATAAACCTAGAATTTTCCCTGTTAATCTGATTGATTTAGAAAGGTGTCCTCTTGAGATGATCTTAGGAAACTTTAAAGAGTGTGAGCCAAATTTGACATATACCTCTTTTGTGGCCAACCCGTGAGCGTGTGAAACTCTTTTGAACACCCTTTGAGCCTTACCTTTTTTTGGAAGAACCTTGATGAACCCTAGGCCTTACTTGACCCATTACCTATAATCCTCTTGATTTGTAGTTTAGGTGAATAGCCAACTTAGGCCAAAAACATAAGTTGGGGGTGTGGTGAAAAGAAAAAGGAGAAGTCAAGAAGTGAAAGAAAAGTCCCACCTTAACCCATGGTATTGCATGATAATGGAACCCCTTCGATTAAAAAAAGAAAATAAAGGGAATATATTACGAAGGTGATCGGGTTCCAAGCAATCCATGAAGGTGAATAAAAAGGTGACTTAGAAGCACTAGAAAAAGAATTGATAGAGGAAAAGAAGAGAATTCCTTGAGAATACCGCATCTCACGAGGACAAAGTCACTGAGCCTAAATGACCATACCTTTGCACTCAGCCCCATTACAAGCCTTAGAAAGACCTTTTTGTATCTTGAGTAAGCCGAATCGAAAGTCGATTGGAAAATAAGGGCAAACCTATGGGTGAAAACGTGTATTGTGTTCCTCTTTTTGAGTGTGAGCGTTGCATCTGATTCATGATCTTGAAGTGATTAATCTTTGTGTGTGAATATGGAATCATTTTTTATGTGAGGGCATTTAGATACTTTTTTTTGAGCTTGAACTTGCACAAGTAGCAAGTATTGCGAACATGAGAATCTTTGGTAATGGTGTGTCACAACTTGAATCTTTGAGTACAAAATTTATCCTTGCATAAGTAAATTGAGTCTTGTTGTGTGCACTCATGATTGAGTTTTGTGTAGCACTGTTTGAGACACCTTTTTTGAACGGCCGAACTCAAGTTTGATTGAGGACAAGCAAAAGTTTAAGTTGGAGGTGTTGATGAGTCCACAAACTGGACTCATTTAGGACTTTCTTTTAATATAAATAGTGTCCACGAATGCTTATTTAGTCGCAATATCTTATGAAAACTCTTAAGTTTCAGGTATTTGAAGTTTTAGTGGAAGCATGGACACTTAGGCAAAAAAAGGAACAAAAAGGCAGAAAAAAATGAAGAAGTTGAAGCCTGAGCATCGCCAAGCATCTTTGGCGATTCGCCGAAAGGACATATTCCACCCTTTGTTCCAGTATTCCAAGCCCTGAAGAAAGATGATCAAATGGCAATGAAAGGAGCAGTCGGCGCTTCACCGAATAGATCTGTGAAACAGTACTATACCACCCAATGGTTCAGAATGTGAAGACGCTGAAGGCAAGAACTAAACAGTGATGAGACAGAAGATGGGAAAGTCGCCGAGTCACTTGGCGAACTCGACTAACTTCGCCGAGCTATCTGCCAGCACAAATTTCTGATAGCTACAAATACTAAACTTGTTATTAATTTTAGAAGACCCCGAACCATTATTATATTTTTCATAAAAGAATAGCACTTTTTAGATATTTTTTCTCAAGTTTGGAGAGGGTTTTGTGGGAGACTTGATGAGAGAAGGATTTCATCTTCCCCAAATTGGAAGTGGGTCTTCTCCATTCTTCTTCATTTGCTTAAATCAAGGTTTAATTTCTTATACCCATTTTATTTTAGTATCATTTTAGGTGTATTTTGTTATTTCTTGATGTGTGGCTAAAAACCCCCCATTTTTGGGGTGTGATTTAGCAAATATGTGTTGATATTGTTATTGGGTCTTGCTTGCTGATAGGTTAGATGTATTTTAATGGTGATTCACCTAGTGGTTGTGGTTTAATTTAATGGGTTTGTAGTTGCAAATACAAAACCACCCATGTGTTTTCGGCTTGCCCGAAAGGGAGGTCGCGAAACGAAGACCACTAGACTGATGGCCTAAGGAGTGGGTCTACATGAGGTTCAGCCCGAGAGGGTGAGCCCTAGTCCCATATCCAAACACTCAGCTGACAAATCAAAATGTCTTTTTAAAGGCGGATGATCAAATCTTCAACATAACATGTCACTTATAGGTAGGTGACAACCAACATGTCGCTTTAGAGGAGGACAACCTAATGTTCAATTTAACTTGTCACTTATAGGGAGGTGACAACTTAACGTGTTTATTTAAAGGAGGACGACCCAACTTGAATATAAGATGTCACTTTGAATGAGGTAGCAACACAACATGTCTCTTTAAAGGGGAATGACCCAATCTTTAACCTAACATGTAACTTATAGGGAGGTGACAACCAAACGTGTATCTTTAAAGGCGGATGACCCAACTCGAATATAATATGTAACTTACAGGGAGGTGACCACTAAACGTATCTCTTCAAATAGATTATAAATTTGTACTACTTCATTTAAAAGCCTTTGATCTTCCTATTTATAAGTGCAAATAATGAGGATGATATATAGAAGGTCAATATTAAATTAAAATCTATGCAAAATTAGTGTTCAATTCTAAAAATCCTTGAATGTATTAATTCTTGACATTCATTTGACCCTCTCTATAAGATGAGAAGATTAATCAACTCTAAGAAGTAGTTTTCCTGACTAAATTCTTAATAATTGAACTTTAACTAATAACCTTTAAGGAATTTACAATAAGCAGTGATATGCACAATAAATAAGTTAAAACAATGATAAAGTATGCAAGCCATTGTTAAGATTTATCAAGGCTCATGCTATCTCCTAATATAAATTAAAGGACAAATTCATGTTTTAAGTTTTTTCAAGACTTAACTGAGACATATCAACTTCATCAGTTTATAAATTTTGTCAACTAGAAGGAGTAGGAAGCACAAATAAACTGGACAATATGTATATCTTGTAATACAAGAGAACTCAAAATTTGAACCACGGCTAAATATAACAATTCACTATTTTGAAAGTTTAAACTCTTTTTCTCTTCAAGACATTGAATTCACTCACTCAAGGTGTTCTTCATGTACAATATGGATATCACAAGATTTTCAAACAGAATCAAAACAAGTCATCAGATGTTATCCCACATTTAGAAAAACACAAATGTGGACAATTTCATAAGTTGATTAAAAATAGGCATATGCTGCCTTTTGAAGTAAAGAAATGACTTTTCTAGGTATGAAGTTAGAATTACAAAACACAGAGAGATTCACTGAACTCAAGCATGTTTTAAGCTTAAAAATAAACAAACAGTTTCATATTTATCAAATGATGACGTTCATTTATAATCTTAAAGCCTTGTGGCTATAGCTCTAGAATTGCAAAGCTCTAGAGCTCGCTATAAACTCATCCTAAGACCTTAAATCTTTTCTAGAGAAAATGTGTAAAATAAGTAGACCATTGAGTCCCAAAGCATGATCTCCAAGTGTGTAATATAAACGGAACAAAAAAACAATAAAAGAGAAGTACAAACTATAATTTCCTTGAAACTAATCAATTTAAACAAAGACGTTAATCATATATTGATAAGTGAAAAACAATGACGATTTGATTAAAATAGACATTAATATCTTTTTGAGTATTTGAATCCTCTTACTCTCAATCACACATGGATGATAACTAACGAATTTTCATATTCTTTACAGAAGCATAAAGACACTTGAATTTCTACAATTTCAAGGGAAAAAAGAGATGTTGCAGACCTTTTTTGTGGAAGCAAGCTGAGGTGATTTCCTTCGAGTCCCCAAATTTCACTTCGACTCTGGTTTTCACTGAAGGTTAATCTCTATGAAATGAAGATCAATATAAAAAATTTAAACTTTTTCACTACATACTAATAATTACAAGTTTAATAGCTGAGCTATAGTTATTTTAGAAAGTTACCATGTTATTAGAAAGTTATCAAATTACCTTTTAAAAGTAGATAATACATTCTCAACAAGCACTAATAAAGAAGCAACATAGCTTCATAAGTTAGAGATTTTATTCCAAAATTAGTCCACTAAATAATTTCTGCTTCCTAACTCCTCAGTTTCGGAGGGTTATATTTAGACCACAACTACAGTTTCAAGTTCCTTGACAAGGTATTAGATTTTCACCTATCATATTCCTTAATCTAGTACAGAGGGTTGTAGGAATTGTCTTTCATGCGTATCATTCGATGAGTATCTAGTGATTGGTTTGTGGCATGACTGTGGTACTCCTACATTTTCAACTTCCAAATGACCTGGAATTCTTTTGGTAAGAAGTCGTCACAAATATTATTTCTAATGCAAGGAAAAAAATGAGAAATTTGAATCAGATTTTTCAGCTCACATTAGTTCAAACAAGTACTTTCATTTTGTCTGTTGCAGTCAATGCACTACCCATTTATTTATTATTAAGATAGTACCTAAAAAAAGGAAGAAATTTGGAACAAATCCAGGCTACTATTAATGCATCATAAATTACCTTAGCCGTTAACACCTCGATCGGTTCATCTTTCCTACTGAAATTAACTGCATCAAATAGCAAGAGAGTTGGTTGAAACTACATTCGAGTGTTCCAGTACTTTTTTGTCCTCTTTAAATTATGGGAATAGCATAATTGAGATACTTAGTTTTGTCACACATTGGTTTACTGAATTTCTTTCACTTCACATGCTCAGCCTAAGAAATATATTACTTGTGCTCTCCTTCTAAGAGTATTAGACTACTTTGTGTGTATCTTAGAGAGAGAGAATTTCATCTACTGTATAACTAAATACCAAATGATATAAAATAGTGACAAACCTCTTAACAGAAAAGAAAAAATCCAAGAAAAGTATAAAGCACTGGACATCTACAATCCAATAAAAGTTTGGTCAAAACAAAATTAACAAACTCATGGAAAGGAAACTACCATAAAGTAGTATCCTAAATACAAATCTTTATCCTTGTATTTTGCAGTACAAACTCCATTTAGGATTTGGCCTTTCACTTTTCATGATTTCATTCACTGATAGTAGCCTCTTTGCTTTCTCCTTCTCCTCTAGTGAAATGACCTAGAGAAAATCTGAGGGCTGATCGTGGCTGCAACAGGAAGATTAAAGAATGAATGAGACAATTTTTTTAGATAAAGCACATAAAGATAGAGCCACACTTAGATGCCATAGTATTCGTCAAACATAAGATAGTGATAGCATTCGAAAAATCTAATCTCTATTCTCACTGTCCAAACTGGAAAGAAAGATTTTATTGTATAGCACAATAATATAAGATGATCTATCTATCAATAATTAAGTGCCATTCAATATGTTTAGACACAAGCTTAAGAAGCCATAAATATTGTAAACTCATTATTACATCCCCTGTAATTTTCTTAAAGGTAAACTAGGAACCATAGTCAATATTATTGACCTACAAAATGTTGATATATCCTCAACAATATTTTTTTCTCAAAGATAAGCACATAGAGATTTGGCCAAACCTTGCCTATTGTCGGGACAACAGAAGACAACTCAAACTTATAAGAGGGACCTACAAGATCAGTTATCATTGCCAGTTCTCCTTGTTGAGACTAGTATGACCAAACAAAGATGAGCGAGAAGTGGTATAGTATACATAAAGCATGAAAACAGAAAAAATCATATCACATACTAAATAGTTGAGAATTTGAGCATGATTCTGCAAGAAGCACCTACATCTTATTTCTATCAAGGAGATGACATTCACCACCGATAGTCTTCTTGAAATATTCCACCAAGAAGATTATTCTAATTAGCTACTAACCAACAAATTAATGTTCAATTCAGAAAACTAACCAAAACATAAAGAAACCAAAAAAAGAACAGAAAAAATATGAGGCACATGATGAGTCTGAGATTTGGACTCATTTAGGGCTTTGAGTATATAGGTTTAGTGTCCTCAAAAGATAAGTTTGTGCCATGAACTGATGAAAAATCCTTGATTTTTAGGTGCATGGGTTGAGGACCAAAGCTAGGACTTTAATAGGCAAAAAGGACGACACAAGCTAAAAAAGAGAGAGTAAAACAAGCCAGACGATCGCCAAGAGAACTCGGTGAATCGCCAAGTCAATCCTGGATCGGCTAAATTTACAGAAAATTGAGCCTGAAATAGGAAGAACTTAGGTGAACTGCATTCCCTATCGGCGATTCGTCGACTGCATCGGCGAAGGATGACCATGTCGCCAAAACTACTGATTGAGATAAAGGTGAATGCAGTTTGGTGAGCTAAAAGACTAAAGAGCGCATCACGAAATGGAACGATGATCTTGATTGGGATCGCCTAAAATCACAGTGTTTGAACAAGAGAAATGTGAAGAAAGAAGGTGAGATGAAAGGACGATCAGCGAGTCGCCAAATGGTCGGCGAAGCCCGACTTTCCTCGCTGATTTGCCCCAAAAAGCCGCACCTCAGATTAGTATAAATTGATTTTTGGAAGAGAGAGAAAGCATTCAGAAATTGTGAGGAACAAAAGAAAGAGAGCATAAATACTCCTATCGTTGATTTTGAGTAATTTTAGCAAGACTTTTCAATCGGGTATGGTAAATACATAAAGCGGCTACACTTTTAGGAGTTAAATATTTACTATTTCTTTTGTGAAAGTAAAAGAGGGAAAATATGGAGGGAAAATATGGAGGGACTTTCAATAGATAATTTTTTTGACAAATCGTTGCTATTGATGCATTTATTGCAACGTTAAAATGATTGTTGCATTAAGGACCTCTACTGCAACGGATTATTTTCTAATGCAACGACTTTATAACATAATATTCTAATAGAAACAAGAATTGTTTGAAATGCTTAACAGCCATTGCGATAGCTTATCTATAGCAACTGTTATATAACTGTTGCAATGAAAGTGTGGCTATAGATCCAATTTCTAGTAGTGTTGAATATAACATGTAACTTTGAAAAAGTGAAAACCCAACATGTCTCTTTAAAGGTGGATAACCATATCTTCAATTTAACATGACACTTATAGGGAGGTGACAATCCAACGTGTCTCTATAAAGGTGGATGACCAACTTTAATATAACATGTCACTTTGACCGAGGTGACAATCAAACATTTTTCTTTGAAGGCGGACGACCTAATCTTCAACTTCACATATCACCTATAGGGAGGTGACAACCCAATGTGTCTCTTTAAAGGAGGATGACCCAACTTAAATATAACATGTCACTTTGAATGAGGTGGCAACCCAACATGTCTCTTTAAAGGCGGATGACCCAATCTTCAACTTAACATGTCACTTTAGGAAGGTGACCACCCAACCTCTCACTTTTAAGGCTGATGACCCAACTTTTATATAACATGTAACTATTAACGGGGTTACACCCAATCATATCTTTTTATAGGTGGACAACTCAATTTTCAACTTAACATGTCATTTATAGGGAGGGGACAACCCAATGTTTATTTTTAAAGGCAAACGACCCAACTTGAATATAACATATAACTTTGAACGACGTGACAAACTGATGAGTCCACAAATTGGACTCATTTAGGGGTTTATTTTAATAAAAATAGTGTCCTTGAATGCTTGTTTTACCTCAATGCGTGATTAAAATGCCAGTTTCAGGTATTTGAAGATTTAGTGGAAGCATGGACACTTAAGCGCAAAACGGAGCAAATAGGGCTGATAAGAACAAGAAATGAAAGCCTGCGGATCGCCAGTCCAACTTGGCGAGTCGCCAAAATGACATGCACCGCCCTTTGTTCCTGTACGCGAAGCCTTGAAGGAAGTGGATCGAAAGGCGAGGAAAGGAGCAGTCGGCGAGTCGCCGATTAGTTCCGCGAAGCAGTACTGCACCACCCAATGATTCAGAATGCGAGGATGCTGAAGGCAAGACACTTAAGGCGATGAACTGATTAAAGGGAGGATCGCCGAGTTCATCGGCGATTTCGACTAACGTCACCGAACAGTCCTCCGCAGCACAATCTGTGAAAACTATAAATACTAGTTAGAGTTGTAGTCTTAGGGTGGAACATTTGAGGGTAAACTTATTATTATTCTATAGTACTTTTCTATATTTTTTTCTCAGGCTTGAAGAGGGTTTTGTGGAGACTTGAAGAAAGGAGTTCATCTTCCCCACGTTGGAAGTGGATCTTCTCTATTCATCTTCCTTTGCTTAATTCAAGGTTTAATTTATTATACCCAATTGATTTCATTATCATGTTAGGTATAATTTCTTATTTCTTGATGTGTGGCTAAAAAACTCCATTCTTGGGGTGTGATTTAGCAAATATGGGTTGATATTCTTGTTGGGTCTTGTTTGATGATAGATTAGATGTATTTTAATGGTGATTTCACATGGTGGTTGTTGTTTAATCTAAAGGGTTTGTAGTTGCAAATACAAAGTCACCCATGTGTTTTCGGCTTGCCCGAGAGGTTGGTTGCGAAACCAAAACCACTAGACTGATAGCCTAAGGAGTGGGTCGACATGAGGTTCAACCCGAGAGGGTGAGCCCTAGTCCCATATCCTAACACTCAGCTCGATAGAGTGAGTAGGGTAAGGCGTAGGATGGTCTTCATGCGGCAAATGGGTGTCCGAGCGGAACCCATTTGAAACGGGGTAAGTTGCCCGTGAGGGAACTTATATCCATATAAAGCTTAGCCTAGTCACTATTATCTTGCAAATTTCTTATCGAAAGCATGTACCCAACGATTTATCTCAACTTGTTGTCATATCCCAAGAACCTTTCCCCATACTTGATTTCTCTTTATATTCGTTGTTTTAGTACTTGTTACAAAAAACCCTTTGATATTTGACAATTTTGTGTCACCCCTTTTAATTTACAATGTCTTTTATTGCAAATGTCTTTAACTATGACTAATTTGAATGAAATTCTAATTAGCTATTAATTCTCAAAACCGCTCCCTTAGGACACGACCCCAACCCTTGGTTGGGTTACTTTATTACCAACGATCGTAGAAACTCATACCGTAGGATAGTGTCATTGGTCACGATAAGCATCACAACCCAATGTTTCTCTTCAAAGCCAGACAACCCAAATTGAATATAAAATGTCACTTTGAACTAGGTGACAATCCACCATGTCTCTTTAAAGGCGGACGACCCAATCTTCAACTTAAAATGTCACTGAGATGGAAGTGACGACCTAACATGTCTCTTTAAAGGCGGATGACCCAACTTGAAAATAACATGTAACTTTGGAAGAGTTTACAACCAAACATCTCTCCTTAAAGGTGACATGTCTCCGTAAAGGTGACATGTCTTTTATAGGGAGGTGACAACCAAATATATCTCTTTATAGGCAGACGATCCAACTTGAACTTAACATGTTGCTTTGAACTAGTTGACAACTCAACTTTCATTTTTAAAAGGGGACGACCTAACTTGAATATAACATGTCATCTTGAACGAGGTGACAATCTAACATATCTATTGAAAGGCAGATGACCTATTTGAACTTAATATGTCACTTTGAACGAGATGACCACCCAACGTGTCTCTTGAAAGAAAGACGACCAAACTTGAATTTACTATGAATGGTGTACCCCAAAAATATGCAATAACAATTTTACTTACAAATGTAACGTAAAAGAAACTTAAATAATGCAAACATGGCCTCATATCAACATTATAACATTATAAATATGAAAAAATGTCAATTTGAATGGAATAACAAATTAAAAAGTGTCATATTGAACGACATGATAAACAAATTTTAAAAATTATCATTATGAATGGAATGACAAACCAATTTTATTTTTTATTAAAATATATATGAGATAACAAATAAACATTAAAATGTTTAAAGTGGAATGGTATGACGACCTAACTTTAAGTGATTTCATTTTGTAGGGTATGATGACCCAAAAATACAATTTAAATAATGAAACAGTCGACAAAGTTACTATGGACACGTATTGAAAATTTTGTGTGAACCCATTTTTATTTTTTGAACAATGAAATTGTCATGCCCCGAGGCTACACCCTGGGCGGGATCAGCACTCGGAGACCATTGTTGGCCACAAGCGAACCCTTGGCCTGGCTTTCTTAACTCAGCGGAAACTTAACTCAACAGCATAACTCAATGCAATGGAAGGTTATAAAACAACCCAACTGATAAAATCTGGCCACAACGGCAACTCGAGTCTCAAAATAGAATATTTACATATATACATAGATGAGAGACTCAAAACTAGCTGACTGACTGTCTATGAAGCCTCTATAAGACTGAGACGGATGTTGGGACAGACCCCGCAACATCCTAACAAAACAAAAGTTAAGAACACAAAATAACCGAGTCCTCCGAAAAGCAAGGAGGCTCACCACTGACTCTGGAGTGCTCAACTGGATCAACGGCATGCTGGATGCTGATCCTGGGTACCTGCGTCTGCATCATAACAAGATGCAGGCCAACGGGCATCAGTACATGGAATGTACGAGTATGCGAGCTTGACCGCTAAACAACAACTTAAGCTTGAAAGGGATACAAAAGAGAACTTACCTTGGCTCTGTTCAACTCATGAATAACTGAACTGAGCAATAAGACATATGCAATATATATAAAGCTTACCTAAACTATTTAAAATATGACGTCAAACAATCATATTTATAATACCATGAAAATACCATGCTTCCTCTCAAAGTCTACTTGTGCAATGCATGAATGAAGTCCCATACGCCCATCCACACTAAGCAGAACTTCTCGAGGAACCAAGCTCTTTCTACTGCTGTGGGAGTTCCTCTAACCGATAACCACCACTATGAAACTAAGTGGTGATATAACCTTTTACCTCACGTTGTCCAAGGACCATCCTATACCTTGTCGTGATATAGGACCTTACTTTACTTAGTGGATCCACTAGCTTAACTTTCGTGATCATCTAAAAAGTATGATCCGAGAAATCCCATGTTTGGCTACATGGTTCTTATGGAGAGTTGAGTTAATATGTACTCGTGTCCCCAATTCGGTGCTCAAGACTACTCCCAAAAATACTTTAGCTCATAAGTGTTTTAAACACATCTTTCCTTAGTTGAGATAATTACTCAAAACTTAGCCCAAAGGCTCTTGAAAACTCTTTCTAAAAAGAACAAATCAAAACCATATTTTTAATATGATCATTGATGACTCGGGATATTCATACTACTTAAACATTGATTATATATCTAGAGACCATACTGTTTAAACATTAATGACATACTCGATTTGTCATACTTATCATGTTTTAGAAACTCTTTTGCAAAACTCATATTTTCTCAAAAATAGATAGTACTCAAACTTCTAAAAACTCTTTTGGAAATCTCAGTTTTCTCTCATCTTAAATGTGCAAACATTTATAAACTTTTTTGGGAATACTTAGTTCCCTAATAACTTTTGAGAAATGAACTCAACTCTTGACTCTTGACTTAACTCGAAACTCGATATTCTTTACTCGACTTGAAAATCTAGACTCTTTACTTGACTTGAAACTCTATGCTCTTTGCTGGACTTGAAATTCTATACTTAACTTGGAACTCTATACTTAACTTGTAACTTGAGCCTTAAAATGAAGTTAAAATGTTCAATAAAGACTCTTGAACAACTTTAAAAACTTGCTTGACTTGCTTCTTAACTTCCAAGCTTAACTCTTAACTTCACTTGATTTGGAAACTAACTCTCCCTGAATTGGATTTATGGATTCAAAGTGTTTGATCACATGTTATGGATGAGTTCTTGACGTTTAGACGTACCTTGGAGTGTTGGAAACAACTAGGAAACATAGGTACAATATCAAGGAACATGCATGAGGAAGTGTGAAAAGAATGGGGAAACTTGGAGTCCCTGGCGCTATGCAAGGCGCACGGCGCCAGCCCTCGAAGCTCAGAAGGACTGCTGGGCCGCACTGCTAGGCGCGGCGCCCCATAGGGTAAACTTCAGAGCCCCTACTGGGGCGCGCTGACTGGCGCGACGCCCCACCACCTTTTCCCCGAAATTTTGACTTTCTTCTCTCTTGTTTCTCCAACTCTAAACCTTCTAAGCTTCAAAGGTTCCAACACCAAACACTTAGAATCATAAACCCCTCACCATACAAGAGATTTCAACTAAAAAACACAACTGGAAACATGTCCCAAATCAACAAGGAACTTCAACAACACAATCAACAACATCAACAACACAACCCAACAACTTCAACAACACAATCAACAACATCAACAACACAACCCAACAACTTCAACAACACAACCAATCTTTTCTCGAAAATAAAACGAGTTTGGCGTGTGGAGGAAAGGATCAACCCAACACTATGAACTCACATACCTTAATAGGGATCACCCCCGACGAAATCCACGACGATTTTGACGAATCCTTGCTTTTTCTTCTCTTTTCTCCTCTTCTCCTCCTCTTCTCTCAAGAACCCTAACTCTCACTCTTTTAAAATGGGACAAACATATCAAAAAAATCAACCTAACACCTCAATCTAACCCAAAGAAATGATTAGGGAACAGACCAAAATACCCTCAAAATTTCCGGACGAACTTCACTTCCCTGCCAACTTCCCAACTTCCAAAGGGCATAACTCACTCATAAGAACTCGGAATTGAGCAAACTTGGTGGCGTTGGAAATATCATTCCATGAGTTTGGCAACCATAACTGGAACTATACCTAACTCATCCTGATCTAGGAGTTATGACTGTTCAAAGCTGGCCAAAAACTCACTTATTTTCCCATACTTTGCCAAATTTCCAGAATTTTAATTCTTTCGAAAAATAATAAAATTCCAATTCTAAGCCTCTTCATAGTTATTTCAAATTTTCGGATGTTACAATATCTCCCCCTTGGGAACATTCGTCCTCGAATGAGATTACTCTTACTAGCTAAGGTGTAACATCAACCCAAACACCCAACAAGCAACCATGCAAACGACAACAACATGCTCACTATAACTTAAAGAACACTAAGAAGGAAATTAGTACATTGATCTACATTTCCTCCGGATTCGAAGAGATATGGATATCTCTTCTTCAACAATTGGTTCTCAAAAGGACCTTGACTGATGCCACATCCTTCGTTCTCAACCTACGAACTTGGCGATCTAAAATCTAAACAGGAACCTCCTCATTACTACTTTCATGGTTGAAACTTTCAAACATACCCAATCCTCTACTTCAAACTCTAACGCCCTTCTTCTAACATAAGTGTAGGATTTTTAATGACTCTGTGCCATTATTTTAACCTCTCTTGAATCACTTTCACCTTCTCCATAGCTTGATGAACTAACTCTGGTCCTATCAACCCTGCTTCACTAACTTCAAACCATCCAACAAGAGATCTACATCCCCTCCCATAAAGAGCCTCATAACGAGCCATGTGGATGCTAAAATGGTAGCTATTATTGTAAGCAACTTCATGTAAGATAGGTAATCATCTCAATTATCCTTGAAATCAATCCCACACTCCACCTTGATACCTCAAAACACCATATCCCCCTTGTTCAGAAGCCATCACTGCTTATGAACATCTTGCCTGTAATCCCAGTAAGATAGGGTTTGAGTCTTTCTCACCTTCTACTTCTGACACTAATGATAACTCGGCCCCGCTCGTCACTTCTATTCCTGCCTCCGTAGAATCTATAAGTCTGACTCCTAGGCGTGCAAGTCTATGCACATATTTTGCTAACTCTCTCTTTCCTTCTCAAATATGGGTGGTGCTACCCATAGGCAACTTTGCTTAAATAATCAGTAACAACATTAACCTTACCAGGGTGATAAATAAAACTCATGTCATCATTCTTGAGTACATTAACCACTATCTCTCTGGTTAAGATTAAGCTCATTATAAGTGAACACACCCACATGAACATCATATAACAATGACGCCATATCTTCGAAGCAACAAATACAACTGTCAACTCTAGCTCATCACATTACACCCCGATTCTTCAAAGCTCGACTATTGTTCTCAAATCCATTTTAGATTCAGACACCCAGTATGTACTCAAGAACCAAATGTCAAAACGGGGCAGTAGTCAAATTCTCTTTTCATTACTGAAAGTTTTCCTCACAAGCTTCAGACCGTTGAAAATTCGATGTTCTTCCGAGTCAACTTGGTCAAATAAAACCCTTATCTAACAGATCCCTCTAACTGCTCTTTAAACTCTATCAACTCTGCTAGTGCCATTGTATAAGGCAAAAAAGATATAGGAAAACTATCTGGAATGATGTCTATGCCGAAATCTATTTCTCTCTCAGGAGGAATTCCGGGTAGATCATCAGGAAAAACTTCTGGAAACTCTCTTACTATAGGAACTGATTGAAAAGGAGGTATCTCAACACTAGAGTCATTAACTCGGACTAAGTGATAGATACAACCCTTCGAAACTAACTTTCTCATCTTAAGGTACGAAATGAAACGACCCTTAGGTACTGTTGAACTACTACTCCACTCTATAACTGGCTCACTAGGTTGCTCACGTATAACATCAAAGTTCATAGAAACATAATGAATTACAAAAGATAAACTCTCTCTGGGTCTAGCGAAGCAGAAACAGCAAAGTCAAAGACTAGAATCATACCAGTGACAACATCTTGTGAATCATTTTGCTCTTGGCGATTGTTGATTTCATAGAGGTGGTTTGCTCCTCCGCCAGTACTAGAAGTAGCTTCTCTAGGTACCATCTTGTCTGGGGGAGCAACTGATGAAAATTGGGCCCACTTGCCCAGATTCCCACTACCTTTTCTGCTCTTAGGGCACTCCTTCGCAAAGTGACCCTCTTGTCCACACTTAAAACAACCTGTATGGCCCTGACGATACTTACCTGGGTAGGTTCTACCACACCTAGCACATGCAGGAGCCATACTACCCCTTGGTACCATACTGCCTTGAGGATAGGCAAGTCTAGCCCTGAAACTATAGGAATTTGTATTGTACCCATCTTTGTTCTCAGGTGCAAGTGCACTGGCAGATAGTGGATCCGGTCCCTTCTATTTCTGTGGTAGGGATGACTCATTAGAATAATTCTTTTGCTGCCTGAACTCTTCCCCTACTATCTTAGCCCTCTTATCATTAAACTCTTCTCTATCCTTCAACTTATCCTCCTCAACTTGTTGTAAATGAATCATAAATCTTGCTAGGTCAATATCCTCTATCAGCATAGCTGCCTTGCTTTCCTTGCTTGACTGACGAGACAACCCAGCAGCATATAAACTCATTCTACTCCTCATGTACGCAACCATCTCCGGAGCATAGCGGGAAAGTAGTGTGAACTTCAGATTGTAATCATGAACAGTCATAGACTCTAGATTAAGGATGAGAAACTCTTTTATCTTTGCCTCTCACAACTCACGGGGAATGAACCACCCCATGAGAGCACTCTCAAACAAAACCCAACACACTGCTGGCGCATCCTCAGCCCTATTATTTTTCCATTGGTCGAACCAGATTCTAGCAACACCCTTCAATTGGTACGCAGCTAGTTCCACCCTCTCCGACTCAGCAACATGCAACACATCAAATACCCTTTTAAGCTCCTAAATGAAGTTCTTCGGATTATCAGTAACACTTGAACCTGTGAAGCTTGGTGGGTTCATCCTTAAGAGTTCACGGATCCTTGAAGTATCAACCACTTCGTGTCGATTATCTCCCTGCCCAATATGATAAGTCGCAACCTGACTAAACATCCGGATAGCTTCACAAAAATTAGCATATTTGATCTTTTCTTGGGTTTGCACTTCTAGGGAATTCGGTAACTCTTGTTCCTCAACACTCTTTATAGCTGGACGAACTCTTATTGCTCTTCGTGGAAGCATGATCCTCTGAAACACGCGAAAGCACGAATTAGAAAGAAACTTTTTTTAGAGATAAACTCTAACGCACGAGATGAGTATGAAAGAAGTGAGAAATCTTCCTAAATGTTATAGCCTCCCAATTATAGATGTGGGGCACTTCACACCGATAACTAGGACTCTACAGACATGGCTTCATAGACTCCCTAGGACTCTTGAACTCTGGGCTCTGATACCAAGTTTGTCACGCCTCGAGCCTACACCCTGGGCGGGAACGGCACTCGAAGACCATTGATGGCCCCAAGCGAACCCTTGGCCTGGCGTTCTTAACTCAGCGGAAACTTAACTCAACAACATAACTCAATGAAATGGAAGGTTATAAAACAATCCAACTGATAAAATCTGGCCAAAATGGCAACTCGAGTCTCAAAATAGAATATTTACATATATACATAGATGAGAGACTCAAAAATAGCTGACTGACTATCTATGAATCCTCTATAAGACTGAGATGGATGTTGGGACAGACCCCGCAACATTCTAACAAAACAAAACTTAAGAACACAAAATAACCGAGTCCTCTGAAAACCAAGGAGGCTCACCACTGACTCTGGACTGCTCAACTAGATCAACGGTGTGCTGGATGCTGATCCTGGGTACCTGGGTTTGCATCATAACAAGATGCAGGCCAACTGACATCAGTACATGGAATGTACGAGTATGCGAGCTGGACCGCTAAACAACAACTTAAACTTGAAAGAGATACAAAAGAGAACTTACCTTGGCTCTGTTCAACTCATGAATAACTTAACTAAATATAAAGCAATAAGACACATGCAATATATATAAAGCTTACCTAAACAATTTAAAATATGACGTCAAAAAATCATATTTATAATATCATGAAAATACCATGCTTCCTCTCAAAGTCTACTTGTGCAATGCATGAATGAAGTCCCATACCCCCATCCACACTAAGAAGAACTTCTCGAGGAACCAAGCTCTTTCTACTGCTGTGGGAGTTCCTCTAACCGACAACCACCACTATGAAACTAAGTGGTGATACAACATTTTACCTCACGTTACCCAAGTACCATCCTATACCTTGCCGTGATATAGGACCTTACTTTACTTAGTGGATCCACTAGCTTAACTTTCGTGATCATCTATAAAGAATGATCCGAGAAATCTCATGTTTGGCTACATGGTTCTGATGGAGAGTTGAGTTAATATGTACTCGTGTCCCCAATTCGGTGCTCAAGACTACTCGCAAAAATACTTTAGCTCATAAGTGTTTTAAACACATCTTTCTTTACTTGAGATATTTACTCAAAACTTAGCCCAAAGTCTCTTGAAAAGTCTTTCTAAAAAGAACAAATCAAAACCATATTTTTAATATGATCATTGATGACTCGGGATATTCATACTGCTTAAACATTGATGGTATATCTAGAGACCATATTGTTTAAACATTGATGACATACTCGATTTGTCATACTAATCATGTTTTAGAAACTCTTTTGCAAAACTCATCTTTTCTCAAAAAGAGATAGTACTCAAACTTCTCAAAACTCTTTTGGAAATCTCACTTTCCTCTCATCTTAAATGTGAAAACATTTATAAACTTCTTTGGGAATACTTATTTCGCTAATAACTTTTGAAAAATGAACTCAACTCTTGACTCTTGACTTAACTCGAAACTCGATACTTTTTACTCGACTTGAAACTCTAGACTCTTTACTCTTTACTTGACTTCAAACTCTATGCTCTTTGTTTGACTTGAAACTCTATACTTAACATGGAATTCTATACTTAACTTGGAACTTGAGCCTTAAAATGAAGTTAAAATGTTCAATAAAGACTCTTGAATAACTTTGAAAACTCCCTTGACTTGCTTCTTAACTTCCAAGCTTAACTCTTAACTTCACTTGACTTGGAAACTAACTTTCCTTAAATTGGATTTATGGATTCAAGGTGTTTGATCACATGTTATGGACGAATTCTTGACGTTTAGACATACCTTGGAGTGTTGGAAACAACTAGGAAACATAGGTACAATACCAAGGAACATGCATGAGGAAGTGTGAAAAGAATGGGGAAACTTGGCGTCCTTGGCGCGGGGCACCATCCCTCAAAGCTCAGAAGGACTGCTGGGGCGCACTGCTAGGCGCGGCGCCCCATAGGGGAAACTTCAGAGCCCCTGCTGGGGTGCGCTGGCAGGCGCGACGCCCCAGCCCCTTTTCCCCGATATTTCGACTTTCCTCTCTCTTGTTTCTCCAACTCTAAACCTTCTAAACTTCAAAGGTTCCAACACCAAACACTTAGAATCATAAACCCCTCAACATACAATAGATTTCAACTCAAAAACACAACCGGAAACATGTCCCAAATCAACAAGGAACTTCAACAACACAATCAACAACATCAACAACACAACCCAACAACTTCAACAACATAACCAATATTTTCTCGAAAATAAAATGAGTTTGGCATGTGGGGGAAAGGATCAACCCAACACTATGAACTCACATACCTTAATAGGGATCACCCCGGACAAAATCCACGACGATCTTGACGAATCCTTGCTTCTTCTTCTCTTTTCTCCTCTTCTCCTCCTCTTCTCTCAAGAACCCTAGCTCTCACTCTTTTAAAATAGGACAAAATGATCAAAAAAATCATCCTAACACCTCAATATAACCCAAAGAAATGATTAGGGAAAAGACCAAAATACCCTCAAAATTTCCGGATGGACTTCACTTCCCTGCCAACTTCCCAACTTCGAAAGGGCATAACTCACTCATACGAACTCGGAATCGAGCAAACTTAGTGGGGTTGGAAATATCATTCCACGAGCTTCGCAACCATAACTGGAACTACACCTAACTCATCTTGAGCTAGGAGTTATGACTATTCAAAGCTTGCTAAAAACTCACTTATTTTCCCATACCTGGCTAAATTTCCAGAATTTTAATTCTTTCGAAAAATAATAAAATTCCAATTCTAAGCCTCTTCGTAGTTATTTCCAATTGTCGGATGTTACAATATCTCCCCCTTGGGAACATTCATGCTCGAATGAGATTACTCTTACTAGCTAAGGTGTAACATCAACTCAAACACCCAACAACCAACCATTCAAACGACAACAACATGCTCACGATAACTTAAAGAACACTAAGAAGGAAATTAGTACTTTGATCTACAATTCCTCCAGATTCGAAGAGATATGGATATCCCTTCTTCAACAATTGGTTCTCCAAAGGACCTTGAATGATGCCACATCCTTCGTTCTCAACCTACAAACTTGGCGATCTAAAATCTGAACAAGAACCTCCTCATGACTCCTTTCACGGTTGAAACTTTCAAACATACCCAATCCTCTACTTCAAACTCTAACGCCCTTCTTCTAACATCAGTGTAGGATTTTTGATGACTCTGTGCCATTATTTTAACCTCTTTTGAATAACTTTCACCTTCTCCATAGCTTGATGAACTAACTCTGGTCCTATCAACCCTGGTTCACTAACTTCAAACCATCCAACAAGAGATCTACATCCCCTCCCATAAAGAGCCTCATAACGAGCCATGTGGATGCTAAAATGGTAGCTATTGTTGTAAGCAACTTCATGTAAGATAGGTAATCATCTCAATTATCCTTGAAATCAATCCCACACTCCACCTTGATACCTCAAAACACCATATCCCCCTTGTTCAGAAGCCATCACTGCTTATGAACATCTTGCCTGTAATCCCAGTAAGATAAGGGTTTGAGTCTTTCTCACCTTCTACTTCTGACACTAATGATAACTCGGCCCCGCTCGTCACTTCTATTCCTGCTTCCGTAGAATCTATAAGTCTGACTCCTAGGCGTGCAAGTCTGTGCACATATTTTGCTAACTCTCTCTTTCCTTCTCGAATATGGTTGGTGCTACCCATAGGCAACTTTGCTTAAATAATCAGTAACAACATTAACCTTACCAGGGTAATAAATAAAACTCATGCCATCATTCTTGAGTACATTAACCACTATCTCTCTGGTTAAGATTAAGCTCATTATAAGTGAACACACCCACATGAACATCATATAACAATGACGCCATATCTTCGAAGCAACAACTACAACTGTCAACTCTAGCTCATCACATTACACCCCAATTTTTCTAAGCTCGATTATTGTTCTCAAATCCATTTTAAGATTCAGACACCCAGTATGTACTCAAGAACCAAATGTCAAAACGGGGCAGTAGTCAACTTCTCTTGTCATTCCTGAAAGTTTTCCTCACAAGCTTCGGACAGTTGAAAATTCGTTGTTCTTTCGAGTCAACTTGGTCAAATAAAACCCTTATCTAACAGATCCCTTTAACTGCTCTTTCAACTCGTTCAAATTTTCTAGTGCCATTGTATAAGGCGAAAAAGAGATAGGACAAATATCTGGAATGATGTCTATGCCGAAATCTATTTCTTTCTCAGGAGGAATTCCGGGTAGATCATCAGAAAAAACTTCTGGAAACTCTCTTACTATAGGAACTGATTGAAAAGGAGGTATCTCAACACTAGAGTCATTAACTCAGACTAAGTGATAGATACAACCCTTCGAAACTAACTTTCTCGCCTTGAGGTACGAAATGAAACGACCCTTAGGCACTTCTGAACTACTAGTCCACTATATAACTGGCTCACTAGGTTACTCAGGTGTAACATCAAATTTCATAGCAACATAAGGAATTACAAAAGATAAACTAACTTTTGGGTCTAGCAAAGCAGAAACAACAAAGTCAAAGACTGGAATATACCAGTGACAACATCTGGCGAATCCTCTTGCTCTTGGTGACTGTTGATTGCATAGAGGCGGTTTGATCCTCCGCTAGTACTAGAAGTAGCTCCTCTGGGTACCTTCCTTTCTGGGGGAGCAACTGATGAAGATTGGGCCCTCTTGCCCAGATTCCCACTACCTTGCCTGCTCTAAGGGCACTCCTTCGCGAAGTGACCCTCTTGTCCACACTTAAAACAACCTGTATGGCTTTGACGACACTTACCTGGGTGGGTTCTACCACACCTAGCACATGCAGGAGCCTTACTACCCCTTGGTACCATACTGTCTTGAGGATAGGCAAGTCTAGCCCTGAAACTATAGGAATTTCTATTGTACCCATCTTTGTTCTCAGGTGCAAGTGCACTAGCATATAGTGGACCAGGTCCCTTCTGTTTCTGTGGGAGGGATGACTGATTAGAATCATTCTTTTGTTGCCTGAACTCTTCCTCTACTATCTTAGCCCTCTTATCATTAAACTCTTCTCTATCCTTCAACTTATCCTCCTCAGCTTGTTGTAAATGAATCATAAATCTTGCTACGTTAATATCCCCTATCAGCATAGCTGTCTTGCCTTCCTTGCTTGACTGACGAGACAACCCAGCAACATATAAACTCATTCTACTCCTCCTGTCCGCAACCATCTACAGAGCGTAGCGGGAAAGTTGTGTGAACTTCAGACTGTACTCTTGAAAACTCATAGACTCTGGATTAAGTATGAGAAACTCTTTTATCTTTGCTTCTCGTAACTCACGAGGAAAGAAACGCCCAATGAGAGGACTGTCAAACACAACCCAACTCACTGCTGGCTCATCCTCAGCCCTATTCTTTTTCCATTGGTCAAACCAGATTATAGCAACACCCTTCAATTGGTACGCAACTAGTTCCACCCTCTCCAACTCTGCAACATGCATCACATCAAATACCCTTTTAAGCTCCTCAATAAAGTTCTACGGATTCTCAGTGACACTTGAACCTGTGATGCTTGGTGGGTTCATCCTTAAGAGTTCACCGATCCTTGAAGTATCAACCACTTCGTGTCGATTATCTCCCTGCCCAACATGATAGGTCGCAACTTGACTTAACATCCGGCTAGCTTAACGAAAATAAGCATATTTTATCTCTTCTTGGGTTTGCATTTCTAGGGCATTCGGTCACTTTTGTTCCTCAACACTCTTTCTCGCTAGATGAACTATGACTGCTCTTCGTGGAAGCATGATCCTCTAAAACACACGCAAGCACGAATTAGAAAGTAACTTTTTTAAGAGATAAACTCTAACGCAGGCGATGAGTATGAAAGATGTGAGAAATCTTCCTAAATGTTGTAGCCTCCCAATTATAGATGTTGCGCACTTCACACCGATAACTAGGACTCTACAGACACGGCTTCATAGATTCCCTAGGACTCTTAAACTCTGGGCTATGATACCAAGTTTGTCACGCCCCGAGCCTACACCCTGGCCGGGACCGGCACTCGGAGACCATTGCTGGCCCCAAGCGAACCCTTGGTTTGGCTTTCCTAACTCAGCAGAAACTTAACTCAACAACATAACTCAATGCAATGGAAGGTTATAAAACAACACAACCGATATAATTTGGCCAAAACGGCAACTCGAGTCTCAAAATAGAATATTTACATATATACATAGATGAGAGACTCAAAACTAGCTGACTGACTATCTATGAAGCCCCTATAAGACTGAGATGGATGTTGGGACAAACCCCGCAACATCCTATAAAAACAAAAATTAAGAACACAAAATAACAGAGTCCTCCGGAAAGCAAGGAGGCTCACCACTGACTCTGAAGTGCTCAACTGGATCAACGGCTTGATGGATGCTGATCCTGGGTACCTGCGTCTGCATCATAACAAGATGCAGGCCAACGGGCATCAGTACATGGAATGTATGAGTATGCGAGCTTGACCGCTAAACAACAACTTAAGCTTGAAAGGGATACAAAAGAGAACTTACCTTGGCTCTGTTCAACTCATGAATAACTGAACTAAGCAATAAGACATATGCAATATATATAAAGCTTACCTAAACTATTTAAAATATGACGTAAAAAAATCATATTTATAATACCATGAAAATACCATGCTTCCTCTCAAAGTCTACTTGTGCAATGCATGAATGAAGTCCCATACCCCCATTCACACTAAGCAGAACTTCTCGAGGAACCAAGCTCTTTCTACTGTTGTGGGAGTCCTCTAACCGACAACCACCACTATGAAACTAAGTGGTGATACAACCTTTTACCTCACGTTGTCCAAGGACCATCCTATACCTTGCCGTGATATAAGACCTTACTTTACTTAGTGGATCCACTAGCTTAACTTTCGTGATCATCTAAAAAGTATGATCCGAGAAATCCCATGTTTGGCTACATGGTTCTTATGAATAGTTGAGTTAATATGTACTCGTGTCCCCAATTCGGTGCTCAAGACTACTCCCAAAAATACTTTAGCTCATAAGTGTTTTAAACACATCTTTCTTTAGTTGAGATAATTACTCAAAACTTAGCCCAAAGGCTCTTGAAAACTCTTTCTAAAAAGAACAAATCAAAACCATATTTTTAATATGATCATTGATGACTCGGGATATTCATACTGCTTAAACATTGATTATATATCTACAGACCATACTGTTTAAACATTGATGACATACTCGATTTGTCATACCTATCATGTTTTAGAAACTCTTTTGCAAAACTCATCTTTTCTCAAAAAGAGATAGTACTCAAACTTCTAAAAACTCTTTTGGAAATCTCAGTTTCCTCTCATCTTAACTGTGAAAACATTTATAAACTTCTTTGGGAATACTTAGTTCCCTAATTACTTTTGAGAAATGAACTCAACTCTTGACTCTCGACTTAACTCGAAACTCGATACTCTTTACTCGACTTGAAACTCTAGACTTTTTACTCTTTACTTGACTTGAAACTCTATGCTATTTGCTTGACTTGAAACTCTACACTTAACTTGGAACTTGAGCCTTAAAATGAAGTTTAAATGTTCAATAAAGACTCTTGAACAACTTTAAAAACTTGCTTGACTTGCTTCTTAACTTCAAAGCTTAACTCTTAACTTCACTTGACTTGGAAACTATCTCTCCTTGAATTGGATTTATGGATTCAAGGTGTGTGATCACATGTTATGGATGATTTCTTGACGTTTAGACGTACCTTGGAGTGTTGGAAACAACTAGGAAACATCGGTACAATACCAAGGAACATGCATGAGTAAGTGTGAAAAGAATGGGGAAACTTGGCGTCCTTGGCGCTCTGCAAGGCGTGGGGCGCCAGCCCTCGAAGATCAGAAGGACTGCTGGGGCACACTGCTAGGCGCGGCACCCCATAGGGGAAACTTCAGAGCCCCTGCAGCGGCGCGCTGCCTGGCGCGACGCCCCAGCCCCTTTTCCCCGAAATTTCAACTTTCCTCTCTCTTGTTTCTCCAACTCTAAACCTTCTAAACTTCAAAGGTTCCAACACCAAACACTTAGAATCATAAACCCCTCAACATACA